>VYXD01004372.1:487615-551626 GCA_013397195.1 Hylia prasina | reverse complement strand
GGCGGGGCGCGTTCGCTTGGGTTTCGGGAGGTTTTATCTGATCAACCTGCGGAACTGGCTATCACAGGATATTATGGTAAATAGCTTGGCGGGGTTTGGGAAAAGGCAGATTAGACACGTAGAAGTCAGGACAGCACCGGCAGTGCTGCCGGCATCAACCTTGGTGAGCTCATGTTTTGACGGCGCCCACTGATCTGTTGCTGGATGAGGAGGGAATTCCCTTCCCCTGTGACAAGCAGTTAAGGGATCGATGGGAAGGGCGGGCTGCCCTAAGGACTATTGTTTCCAGTGTGGCAGCTAGTACGTTTTATCAGTCATTATTATCTTAATTATTCCTTAAGCCTTTTTCTGTGCTTAAATCATGGAAGAGCTGGTAGTTTTGCATACTTGTCGTTATAGTATAGGGTGCAAATAGCTAAAAACGGGAGATAAAGGCGTAGTTTGAGTTAATTTGAAAATAGACCTTTAAATACTTCTGCAGCAACCTCAGAAACTTCTGGAGGGCTGAGCGTGTGAACTGTGCCAGTGTCTGTTGCTTTGGTCTGGGCACATAAGAATTGTGACTGGGAAGATTCCTGCCGTCGGTGTAGCTCGGTGTTGGTCGCACTCCAGCAGCTTAGAGTTGAATTTCCATAAACTGGAGAAGGGTGCATCCACCCTCTTCTTTTAGCAGAGGTGTGGTCCGTGGGGCGGCAGGTCCCGGCATGCAGCGAGACACAGCTCTTGGATGAAAGGGTAATGTTGCACGATCTTGGCAGTTGTCACCTTCAGAAGCTTTAGCTTCATGTAAAAAAGTGTTTCATTCTACACTAAACTGTGTCTGCATGAAGGGATCTAAGGAGGGAGATGAGACAACAGCTCCAGAGCAGCTTAAACCCCAGGCAGTTCTGGGAGCCTGTGGATTATTACAACTAAATGCTGCATTTTGAGTTGAGCAGTAACTCTGTTGCTTGCTGATGAGTTCCAAAACTGTTCAGGCAAGATAAACAGGATGGTGAAAACTCTGAGGAGGACTTCTCATTTTAAACAATTAAATAAATTTTCTCAGCTCAGTCTTGTTGAGCAGAATGCCTATAGTGTATCCAGTGAAAGCAGTGTTGTGAGAATTGTCAGGCTGCCTGTGGTTCTTTGCTGTAATTAAATCTCACTATGTAGTTTGACTATTGATTTTTCTTTGGTTTTGTTTTTGCTAACCCAAACAGGAAGGCTTTGTCCCTGCTTTCACGAAACAGTTTGCTTGTCTTGTTTACTGATATTTTATTCCCTGCAATAGGAAGTGGACTATTACTGGATAGGATAGTTCTGTCTCATCTGCTTTCCCCTGTATGCAAATCTGTCAAGAGGGTAGTAGGTTTGTGTGTTTTTAGAACAGGTCATCTTGAAAAGCTGCTGGTGATTTCAGCTGTGCCAGATATTTAAAAATAATACAGATTATCTGTGCTTTGCATCTGCTTCTTTAATTCACTCTACCATTCAGTAAGATATGGGTCTTGGAATCTCGTCTGACACTGAAATTTACTTTTAACTTTAATTGTGCAAAGTCAGTAGGCCCTTTTTTTTGGTTTTGTTTTGTTTTGCTGTCTTCAACAAGCTGAAGGCCCTGTGAGTCTTCTCTTCAGATCTTCAAACAGCTCTGTGTGGGAGGTGTGGGGTCACCAAGAGTGTGGTTTCTCTACTCGTGAAGAGTGTGGGTCAGAGGCACTGTTTGTTTAGTGAGATCATTGTCACTGGGAGCATGTAGATCTTCCTGAGTTCGGGAGGTTTCTTCTCTCTGCAAGGTGCCAGCGTGCTGGGAGATGTGCAGCTTGTGCAGTGGAGGGCAGTGTGACAGAGCAGTGTCATGTGCAGCTCTGCAGCATCACCCAGGGTGGCTGAGCTCGGAGATGGTGCTGTGGTCTGACAAGTCTGTGGGTTCCAGCACCATCTTGCCTTTCACTGAGCTGAAGGCCAAGGCTGCTTGGTCAAGAAGCACAGCACGTGCTGTTGAAACATTCTTGTTTTCTCTTAGTTTCTCATTTTTTCTTAGTTGACTGGTATTTGCAGAGCTTTAACTATTGCTAAATAACCAGTCCTCTGTTAAAGTACAGGAACTGCTCTGCTACCTTTTTTGAGCTGAGAGGTATTGATTATATGCATGTTGCAACGTTGTATTTTTTAGTTCCTTTCCTCTTTTCCTCCTTAGCTTGGTAGCAGTGAGAAATGAGCGTGTCTTCTCCAGATGGCTGGTGATTTGAACCCTTTGCAAATGAGACCTGCCTTACTGTAATCATGCAGATTTTTAGGTTGGTTTTCATTTTTTGTTGGTAGCTGTTGTCACATGCCAGCAGCTGACAACTATTGGAGTTCTGCATAGCCTTTGCATAGGTCCTCTGTTAAGAAGAATTTATAGTTTATACATCATCAAAATACTTACCTTGAATAATTTCTACCTGAAAAGATTTAATAGATAATTACACTGATGAAGTTGAATTTCCTA
The DNA here is from genome assembly GCA_013397195.1 of Hylia prasina. Taxonomy (NCBI): domain Eukaryota; kingdom Metazoa; phylum Chordata; class Aves; order Passeriformes; family Sylviidae; genus Hylia; species Hylia prasina. The sequence continues at coordinate 549,150 of VYXD01004372.1, read as the reverse complement.
TTCATGCCATAGCAGATATATTTTGGGGAGGAAGGGTCATTAACAGCAGAGGTGTTACCCAGAGCTAACAATGTGGAGGCATTTGGATACCCAGATTCCCTTAGGTGGGTGTTCAGGAATGACTTTCTTACAGTTCTTGTCTGAAGCACTGTGAAAAATGCTTCCCTGCAACAGGGTGTGATCAGGCTGCAAACCATCAGTTATGGAAAACCAGGATGAAATGCTACTCAAAGCATTTAGAGAAATGTTGCATGGAACATTTTGGCAACAGGTACAGCTTCAGAAGGGTGTGTGTCCTTCCTGTGAGATGTGGAACAAGGCTGTTTTGGATGGCAATACAGGACAGTGATTCCCAATTCCTGTTTGGTTTAGGTTTCTGTTAGACTGTGCCCATGCTAATGTGAGCTTTGTAGTACCAAGCCCTGATGTGATTGTCAGAGCAGTCCAAATTCCAGACAGAATGGGAAGTAGGCAGTGGTGTACCTGACGTCACACATGATGTGCAAGTGGAATTCAGCAGAGTGCTGAATTCAGAGCAGTGCTCTGAGCCCTTGTTAACTCACAGGACATGCTCAGCTTTGGCTCTTTCCCTAGCAGATGTAAGCCTACTGATTGTAAACTTGCTTTTAGTTATTATTCTCTGACCTCTTGAACTGACCACAGTTCAGAAGCTGCTGTTGGAGGGTTTGCTGAGGGCTGGAGGAGGGAGGGCACAAGTCCCCCCCCTTCCCTGCATTGCTGCCAGAAGCATCCTGAGTCGTGGGGTGACTGTGCTTGGCCAAATCCCCAAGGAGAGTGTGGAGATGAGCAGTCAAGGTGGGTGGTACTAAATTATGTGCTGATTTTTATGCAATGGATGGGTAAAACACTGTTATGTTCCCTGACCCCCAGGATGACTGTACTGAAAGATTTGCTGTGTTTGTTTGTCGTAGGTGTGGGCAAGAGCAGTTTGCTGTTGCGTTTTGCAGATAATACCTTCTCAGGTGAGTGGTTTGTTTCCTTCAGTAAGTGAAATGCTCTAGGTTTGCTCCAGTGCTGCTGGTTGGTAAGGAATCTGTGTTTGCCCACTGGTTGCTGTGCTGGGAATACATCATGCTTTTAACTGCATCTCTTGGTATGGGCCTGTACAGGCCATCCTGTCCTATCTTCACTTGCAGCTGGAAGTCCCTGAGTATTGAAATACTGAGGTAGTTCCAGAAACAGCTTAGGTGGTTTGGGTTATGCTGTACTCTCTGCAGATTTCCTATTAGCCATTTGGGATTTAGATTGATTGAGTATTGTGGTAAACAACTTATATTTGTGATACAACCAATTTGTAGTCTTAGAATAGACTGTATTCAAAATAAGTGTTTGCACAAGCATTTAAAGCAAAGTGTTGTCTCAAAATTTGCACAAGTGAAATGCTCTCATAGTTACTGTCTATTTCTTGAGATACTTGGGTGCATACTCTTGATCAGTGGGATAGAAAAATAATATTTTTATTTTGTAACACCAAGCTTTTAATTTTAAAGGTGGCATGAGAGAAGTGGTTTTACGGCTAGGAAGAAAAGCTGTTAGCTACAGATAAAAATACACAGATCAGCATGGTAGAAGGCATTTTAAACAGTATGCAGATATGGAGAACCTTGTTCTCCTGTCCAGTCTGAGAGCTGCTGCCAAGTAGTGTTCAAGAAGTGTGCTTTGGGGCATCCAAAATAAACAAGACTTAGGTTCTCACTTACCCACGCTTTCCCTCCAGGCAGCTACATTACCACCATTGGAGTGGATTTTAAAATCCGGACAGTTGAGATCAATGGAGAGAAGGTGAAGCTCCAGATCTGGGACACAGCTGGCCAAGAACGCTTCCGGACCATTACATCAACGTGAGTAACGTGAGCTTTGTGCTCTGGAGCTTTGAGTCTGGATCTCTTAGTCCAGAGTTGGGATTTAGATATTCAGGTGTTGCAGTTGATTAGCTAATGATAGCTGTGTGGTCTGTACAATGAAACTTCTCTCAGCTGTGTGAGAACCAACCGTGGTGGTGATATTCTGGCAAGGTTTGGAACTGGGATTTCAGAGTTCCTCACCCTTCTGTGCATTTCTGTGGTGGGTTTGTCTTATTCCTGTGCTGCTGGTTTCCACATGGTAGAACTGGAGTTATTAGACTGCATGTAGTAGACAACTTGCCTCTGTGCCTGTCCAAGTTCACCCTCTGATTAAGTGCACTGCAGAAGCAGAGTGCAAACAGCTTGGAGATGGAAGAGCAGGATTTCTGATCCCTGGTTTTCCTTTTGGACAAATGCTTTAGCAGCTGTCTTTGTGTGGAGTTCTGCTGAAGCAGACGCCCACATGATATTAACCTTTTCCTTGGTTGGAATTCTGATTCAAACTCATTGTCCTTTTGAACAGCGTGTGCAGAGCTTTTCCTGTTCCTGAAGAAACCACACCTAGAGCTGCAGTGGTGGGAACTAAGAATAAAATGTATTTGTAAACTGATTGCAGTAAAGGTGGGCTCCTCACGGGGGAAGAGGGACAAGTGCACTTGGAAACTGAACTTTTTGTTTCCTTGAGTTTTAACCAAAATAATTCTTGAAAGATCCATGTGTTTCACTTGGTCTTTCATGACTCACTTCTCCTTTGGCTCTTATTTGAGAGTAGGATCATTTTCAGCTGATGAACTGATTAATTTACTCAGACCTGAAAATAATGAGATTGGTTACATCTCTGTTATGTCTAAAGCACTAGAAATGGCAAAGTTGAATGTGATGTGTGCACCGCCCCTTTCCTCTGCAGTCCTATATGGATATTACTGGGTTACTTCCATTGTTTCTTAAGAGTTTAACTTGAAAAAACTCGGTTGCCTCTTGTAGGGTTCCTGTGTGTGACATCACTTCTTGTTTGAGCGCTGCAGGCAGCTTTGGGAAGGAAGTGGTGAGGGGGAGGCACCGTGCAGTGCTGCAGCCCTGTCAGCTGTGACAGAGCCCCGAATACTGCTGAGTCAGCAAATGGCCTTCCTGTTTGCAGATTCCCGACGTGACTCGGGGCTCACTGATGAGCATTGGGTCGTGGGGCTGATGCCAGCTAGCTTAGAAAGCCATGGTGTATCCAGCACTGAGCAGGGAATACCAGCAAAGGAGGATTCCCTCTGTCAATGGGAATAGCTGCAGATTGGACTTTGTGCAGTGTTTTATGTAAATTCCTTTCTTGATTAACGTCTAAGATAAGCTGAAATGGTTTGAGGTGTTTGTGCCATGATCTGTTGGAACTCTGCTGCTACTTCCTTTTGCGTTGCTTTTTACCCAAGGGAGGCATATTTTACTTTGGGGGCAGCTAACGTTTTGGGGTTTCTGCCTGAGCTCTGGTAGTTACAGAATTCTCCATGGTCAGGGGAAAAGATCTGCATTTTTTGCAGTTCTGTGCAGAGTAGTTCACATGTCCAAGTGCATTTGAAGTGTGGAGGAAAATGCTTTGGGAATGCTGATTATAGTGGGATGAGGGCTCCTCTTGCTAGGTTAGTTGGCTATGCTTGTCTAGTGTTCCTAATCATATCACCTGTAAAACCAGGCGATAACAAGAGTTAAATTTTAGAAATGGTTCTGGCTAGCTTGGGGATTTTTTTTTTTCATTTATTGGCAAAATAGTACTGTAACTGATTTATTTATCCTAAACTGACAAATCAAGTAACCTTGTTTGTTCTTACCTAAGGGCTTGGCTATCAAATGATGGGCGGAGTGTGAGTGCCCTGTCAACAGAATGTAGTAGTCTGCCTAGACTCTTCTTTGACTAGATTGAGGTTTAGACTGAAGTTAAAAATACAAAAGGTGTTCCTTCAGTATTACAGGAGGTCAGGGAGTCCCTTTACAGTGAAAGGCAGAGTTCAGATTGATGTTGAGCCAAGCCTGGCAAGCAAGCCTGAAATTAGAGCCCATCTGGTAATTACAGTAATAGGTTGGTAGTGCTGTTGTGTGGACTTAGAACTGCAAAATGGTAGAGGTGGTAGGAAGTTAATAGTGGAAAACTGGGAAACATTAAAAGGTTGTAGTAGTTTGATTTCACTTGACTGTAGTTACAGTCAAAAGCTGAAAAGCAGAATAAAACTGTTACGGAACAGAAATCAAGTTGGTCTGGAGTATTTTACAGAAGCTCAAGAAAATGAAACTAGATCAGAATTTCAGACTAGGAAGTATAAAGGCAGCTGGTTTTATTGTCTGATAAATGTGGAAATACTGGGATAGCTGGTGCCTTCCGGGAGGAGAGGCTGATCTGTGTGAACTTGGTTGCCATGGAATGTCATCCAAATTAAATTTGATTTAAATTCTCCAGGGATTTAGCATGCCAGGACGCAGCTGTATTAGCAGGAATACTTAAAATTCATGAACAGCCAGTCCCTGTACTTGATTTCCTCTTGTAGACAGGACTACTTTGTCCTGATTCAGGACTCTGGGTTTAGGATTCAAGCTTTACATAATAGTTGTCAGATGCCAGCTCAGGATGAATAGTGATAGCAGAGGGACCTTCTGCCATGGTTTCCTGTGAAGTGGCATGTTTGAGAGAGGGATAAGATCTTTGAGATGACAGAATTGCTGTGTCTTGTAAAGCAGATATGACTAAAAGGCTAGTAGTTAAAAGACTGGTCTGACTGACAATAGATGTGCTTCCAAGAACTTGAAAGAAAGATGAGTATGAAACCAGATTATCTGGAAATGGTTAGAATTCTAAATGAATAAAAAAATGAAGGAAATGTGTGCTACAAAGTAGTGAAATATGAACAAAGAAGCTGGATTAAACCAGTGACCTGTCTTTCACATTTGGCAGTTATGTGTTTCCCTGAAAAAACAACTTGTGGGTCCTACTGGAGTGACACTGTGTCTTTTAAATCTGACTTAGCTACTGCTGTGCTCAATGAAACTGGTTTTCATAACTCCAGATGTTAATATTGTGAAGCAATTGCTGGAGGGAATATGAGAACTTTCTCACTGGTTTCTTGCAGAAGGGAATGCCCCAATGAGTGGCAAATGTTCTCTCATGTTTTCCAAGGCCGTGTTCAGGGATGTGAGAGGGGATGCAGGTGGCTGAGGGACATGTTGAGTTTGGGTAACCCCCAATTAAATTCTAGTGGTAGAACAAGCAATAAGGTGTTTATTTCAACTTAAATGTTGCCTTTTTAAAGCCTTTTCCACACCTAAGCTAAATGTAAAGCCTCTAGGTCTAGGGAACTCTTCCAACTATATGGGAGATTGTTGGCTACTACCAAGTATCCAAGGGCATACACAGGTCAGGTTTGATTGCCTTTCACCTCAGGAGGATACTTTCATGGATACTCTTAACATGAGTAACTGGTCTAGAACATTTTTTCTGTATTTTATGAAGATACTTCCACCAGCAGATGCTGGCATTGGGGGTTTGCAGGGTACATGGCAGAGCACACACCACACAGAGGACAGCCAGCATCACTCTGTGACTGAGAGGCTCAGATTGAGGACTTCAGGTCTCTCCTGCTCTCATTTCTGTTGTCTCCATTTCCCCAAAAATGTGGATGGGAAGGAGATAAGACATTCTTTCCCTCGTGTCAAAGTCTCAACTACCTCTTGGTTGCCAAAAGCACAAAATTTACACCTACTCCTCCCTGAATGCCAAAAGCCCCATCTGTTCTCTACTCGCCAAAGCCCACAACCTGTTATAAAAGCAATTCTGCACTGCATCATTCTGGAAGTTGAAGTATGGAATAGGATAAATCTGATTTTGTTTCCTAGTACTGTCCTGCATTTGGGGTTGGAGAAGCTTCGCTGTACTTGTTAAGCCTAAAATGTTACCTAGGATGCAGAGCTGTATCTAACAACTGATAGAAAATAGCATGACCAGCTTTTTGAGAAAAATGTGTGCTGTGGGGTTTAAGAGTTAGAGAATAACAGGTAGTCATGGTCTAATCTCTCAGGCTTATCTCTCTTGGTAATGACAGCCAATAGAGAAAATGACATTTGAGTGTAGATGAAGGGTTGGCAACCTTTCTAGAACGATGTGCCAGACAATTTTCCCTTCCAAAAATACAAGCAGTGTATGGTGGTAGGCAGTCAGCAGGAGTCAGGGGTTGCTGTCTTGCACAAAGGAACTATTTCTGTTGAGGTGATTGGCAATGTCAATGGCAGGAGCTCCAAGCTCCTGCAGGGTTCCCATTGCCGTGGTGGTCTCTGCTGCAGGGTCCAGCCCACAGCCCCATCCCAGGAGCAAAATCCGACGGTGCTGACGCCGTGTCAGGAGTGGGATCAGTGCATGGAGGCTGCCAGCTTTTCACTCCCCAACATCAGCTGCTTTGCTGAGAAGAAAATGTAGGTGCGTGGGCAAGGTAGGAGCAGCAGGATGCTCTGTTGGGCCCCTGGCTGGGCTGACAGGGATGCCAGGCTGGGCTCGGTGTGCACAGCAGAATGAAGCAGCTCTGCGTAGGTGCAGCTGAACCACTGTGCTTCTCTAAGGGCTGAGTGTTGTCTTGGCAAATGCAATGCTCAGTGTTGTTGAGGAAGTGGTAGGTCAGCCTGAGGGTGCTGAATTAAAAGGCTATTAGATGATGATATGGGAGGGCTTGAAGATTATTGGTTTATTGTTCAGCTGTGGAGAAGTCTGGTGTGTTGGTAGGACTGGGGATCTTTCCCTTTCTGATGTTAATCACACAAAACAGGATTCATCAAAACTAGTGCACGGGGCACGCTAGTGTCAGGAAAGGCTGGGTTATTTTTGCAACATGTGGATTCAAGCTATGGAGTACTTTTCCCTCTAAAGGATCCAAGTTATGAATAAAGTTGAGTTGTAATCAAGTAAAGCACAAATGCAGTGCTGTAGCAAGTTGTGAAGTTGTTGAAAGAACTGACTACGAATGGACTAGAACATTTGAAAGTGCAGGATTTTTTCTGGGCTGGGAATAAATAATTCTTACCTGAGTTAGTTCTTGCCAAGGGAAGCGAATGTACAGCATAAAACATGCCATGGGAGAAATATTTGAGTGCCTTCTGCAAGTGCCCAGATGGGCTGTGGGAGCAGATTGTTCTATTGCTGCAGAGTATCATGGAGGAGCACTGCTGCCCAGGGACTGCTGCAGGGGGATCAGGAGAGGAAGGTGTGTGTGTGGCTCTGGGGGTGATCTGTGCCTCTCTGCAGGTCTGTCTGATGGTGTGTAAAGGCAGGTGGCTTCTCTTGTAGAAGGATGATGGGGCTGGAGGTGGGAAGAGAGAGTGACTTGCTTAAGCACTTCAGTAGCAAAGTGAGCTGAAACTTTGAGATCTTCTCAAAGGTGTGTTTGGGTTAGATTCAAAGGCTTTGAAGTTCAGAGGTGTGTTTGCTGAGTTGGAAAAATCAAAGAGGAGCAGAATGGACATCTCTGAAGTCCAGTGGATGTACTGCAAGAAATGCTTGTGACAAGACAGTAAGGTCTAGGAATGCTGTCACAATTTAAGGGAAAATCCTCAATTTTGTATGCTGGTTTCATGAATTTGTTTTATTAAAAATTTTAATATGGATGAAAAGAAAGAGAAGAGGATGAAAGGAAGAGAATAAAGTTTCACATAGTATAAAAAAATGGATCCTCATGAAGACCTCACTGTTAACTGTTTCCTGTTTCAATTACTTTTTATTTTTTGGGTCACAGCTGCCTAATTTGCAATAGGGAATGTACCTGGTAGCCTTGTGATTGTGGCTGAGAACTGAGAAGGTAGAGCTTGCTGGTTTTTTAACATTTTCATGGTGCACGTACTGTCTGTCTTTGGTAGCTTTGTGCAGGTGATAATGTTGGAACCTGAATTCAGATATTTTTCTTGCACATCAGACTTGTGCATCATCTTTTAAAGGTGCCAGTTGCCCAAGACTAATGGGAATAAACTGAAATAAAGCTTATTTTTAATGGCTAAAGGTAGCAGAGTGTATTGAATGCACATATGGAGTCGATCTGTTGAGTGGGAATGTGTGATCAGAACACAGTCGCTCAACAAGACAGAAATTTTTGAGAGCTTGTGAGAACTATGACTGAAGGTTGAGTATATTTGGAGATCTGCTGAAATTTTAGTCTGTAAGTGATCGTTCACAGATAACAGAATTACTGCAAAAACTTGATGTGGCTTATACAGCCCCAAGGTTCACATCACAGCCAGTTCTGAGGATATGCTGGGGGTAGCATTGCCTTTGGTCCTATAGCTGGAAGACAGCATTCATCTTTGAAGGTCTTGACAACCCGGACAAGGAAGATTTTAGATGTCTTTGGACCTGGAAAATGTATTTGTATAGAGTGAACAAGCAGGGAGCTCTGCAGTTTTAGGGGAATAGCTTGGGATCAAGGTGTTAGAGAAGAGCTACATGAGTCGCAATGGAAAGAAAATGGGGGCACTTGGTTACCAAAACCTGAAGATTTGTTGTGAGTCCTGTAGAAGCTCAGTGGAAGGTGATACCTTGAGTTAACATTTGCTGTCCTTTTGTGCCCCACAGGTATTACAGAGGAACACATGGGGTCATCGTTGTCTATGACGTAACGAGCGCAGAATCTTTTGTGAATGTAAAACGGTGGTTGCATGAAATTAATCAAAATTGTGATGATGTCTGCAGGATACTAGGTAGGTAATTAGGGAGTTAAAGCATCTTATCTAGTGGGCTGGCCTGCTGAAATACCAAACCTGACTTTTATTCTCTTTCCTTTTTTAGTGGGCAATAAGAATGATGACCCAGACCGAAAAGTGGTAGAAACAGAAGATGCCTATAAATTTGCTGGGCAGATGGAGATCCAATTGTTTGAGACCAGCGCCAAAGAAAATATTAATGTGGAAGAGGTAATATAATACTTAGAAGAGTAGAGATACAATGATTTGGGGATAATGGTGTGGGAAGAAATAAAACTTCCATTCTTCCCACTGAGAAAGAAAAAGTGCTTGTATGAGTTGCAAGTAGTAGGTAAAACCTCAAAAAGAGACATTCGGCTGTTTTTGGAAGAATTGGGGAAGCAAAATGAAGGAGCCCACACTGCATTTTCAGTAGCTTTACAGTGCTCATGTATTAGGCAGGAAAGACTTGAGAGTGCTTCTAAGAGGTAGATCTGCCCAGCCTTCACTCCTGGCCTCAGTTGATAAACTGCCCTTTTTTAAAAAGGGATAGAGGTACTGTTCAGTTCGGGTGTGGGTTGGGAAAAGGTACTGGATTTGCACTCGGGCCATAGTGGGTTGGGGAAGGTCTCTGAAGCAGCACTGAAACATACAGAAAAGGGGAATGGCTTCCAACGAGCAGCACCCCACGGGAGCCAGCCCGACTTCTGGGGTGGTCTGAGTGTGCTTGTTTCTCTTGCAGATGTTTAATTGCATTACAGAGCTTGTCCTGCGAGCAAAGAAAGAAAACTTAGCAAAGCAGCAACAGCAGCAACAGAACGATGTGGTGAAGCTAACGAAGAACAGTAAAAGGAAGAAGCGGTGCTGTTAATGCCCCTTCCCTGCTGCAGAGACTCTGCTCTCAGACAGATCAGCCCCTCCACCTAGACTCGGGCAATTCCACTGGGGCAGGCTTTGGGAGGACTTTCTCAGTTTCGTGCCGTTATTTAAAGATTATTTTTTCTCCATGTTTTCTATCAAGAGGCGCTGGCACCTTTACCACTGCAGTGCCAAGAAGGTATCGGATGGAATCTTGCCCCCCTCTCCTCCCCTGCTCATTCCAGTGCGCCTTGTAGACAAGAAGGACGTTGCCTACCAAGTGGACTAATTAACCCAAGAGTTTGTATATAATGTATATTGCTTTAACCAGCCTTGCCTCCCTGTTGTCGCTTTGGCTTCTGCCTTCTTAATGTCAACCAATCATGGACTGCAGAGTTCATCTTTTTAAAGAAAAAGTTGAGAAGTTCTTAATTTGAGTTGGCCCCAGGTTGGCAGTGACTGCTTCCTGGGGCCTCCAGCTGCATTTCTGTTGGGCTCCAGGCTGGCAACTGGTGCCCCTGGGGCTCCTAGCTTCTCCTGGAGTCCCAGGCTTTTCCTGGGGCTCAGGCTGTGTTTTTCTAGGTACCAGGATTGCAGGTGTCACTGCTGGAGCCTGGGGTTTCATTTCACCAGCCCCTGAGCTGGCAGCTGGAGCTGCTGCTGGGGCCTGGAATTTCAGCTTGCCATCATCCAGATTTGTGGCTGGATCCTTGGGTTTCACCTCCTTGTGCTGCAGCCCAGCTGTATCTGTGCTCTTCTGTAGTTTGTATCAAGATACTGGAAAACAAACTGACCTGCAGAAGTGGGATTTGTTTGGATAAAACCGTTTTTTTTTTTGTTTTTTTTTTTAAAGCTAAGTTTAACAATTTTGACCTCTGCTTCTGGTTCTGCCAGTGTCCTAAGTGAGGGTCCATTTCTTTTGAGAAGAACAAAAATCATGTGATTCTGCCAAAACCCCCAAACTTCTCCTTGTTGCCCTGTCCACACATAGGCAATCTGAACTTGAATGTGAATTTTGGTGGCAAAGCTTTTGTTTTTGAGAGAGAAAAGGCATGAAATAAAATCCAGCTCTTCTTACTGATGTCTGAATATGAAAGCTGCAGAATCATTCCCAGGATTCTTCTGTTAGGAAGGAGGACTGCTGTTTAATGCAAAGAAATGGAAAGCTTGCTTGCTTGGGTTATGTGGTGGTGGAGGATCACACTTGGAAACAAACTGGGCTTGCTGTGCTCAGCAACATTTTCCTGGCCCTCATCAGCCTTTCTGGGAAAACAAGGGCTCGTTTCCTCAGCCTGAATAGATGTAGTTAAAGGTGGAGAGTGTATGTGTGTGTAATTAAAATATCAAATGTCTGGGCTGAAAGGCCATACTCAGTACCTGAATTATTGCCTAAATGATATTAAAAAATAATTTTACCTTAAAAGGCATGGAGGATATTACTTCCTTTAAGGCCTTGAAGGTGGCCATACTCCATGTGCCAGTAAGTGGCCCTATGGAATTGCTGGCCTTAGTTTGGTAGGATGTGATTCACCCATGTCCACGAGCTTGGAATCAGCCCACTTCTCTCCCTCCCTCACCCTTTCTCCAGGAGAGGCTAAATTTTAGTCACTTATTTTGCTTGCATTTTTTTTAGATTTTTCAGGCTGTGGTAAGAGCCCTGATGATACAATCACATCACAATCAAACACTTTTAAAGAGTTTTTCTGACGTGCAAACAATGAATGTGTAACAGGTGGGGTTTTAATCGGTTCAGGTGCTGGGGGTATGTATCCAGCTGTCTTCACCCATCTCTCTTCTTCACATATCTTGCATTGGTAACCCAATAACTGGAGTGAGCTGGGATGATGCTGCTGGAGTGAGCTCTGATCACTGTAACACTTGAGTGGCTGTGCAAAGTGGTGGCTTAGGTGACACCAGTCCATCCTGTCTGCTCCCCAGTGTGGAATGTGGTGTGTGCTGGGAGGAGCTGGGCCAGTCCCTGGAGCTGTGCTGTGGGGGTTCCCCCCTGCAGACTGAGGGGCCCAGCTGTGTTACTTTGGGAATCTTGTTGGAGCTGTGTGCACATCTAGGAGGGGAGTAACTTCATATAGGCAGAAGTAAAGAACATGTCTGAATTTACTGGAAATGATGCAATAAAATGAGGAAATGGTGCACCCAAGCCTGGAGTGTTCTCTTATATGGAAAAATTGGTCCTCTTTGAGTCCAGGTTTTTGTGGCTGTGGTTGGTTGGAATTCTATCAATCCAGGTCCAGCTTCCTGGCTTAAAGTGGGATTTCTTTTTTTTTCTCCCCAGAGCTGGCTGTAGAGGAGCAATTACCTCTGCTCTTGCCATCACTGTTCAATTGGAAGGGGTGGGGACCGTGTCTCTAGTGGTGCTGATGTGAAGTTTTCTAAATGTTGAGCAATGGAATGTCTAACTGGTTTGCTAGGATTATTTCTGTAATGAAAGTTTCTAATTATGCTTTTTAAATAATTTTAAAAAACTAAAAATAAAGGTTACAAGCTGCCAAATCTTTTTTTGAGGCTCTGTTTCCTCTGCTGTCCAGCACCTGGAGGTGGAGGGTGCCAAGCCAGGGGTGAGCTCTGCTGCTGAGTGTAAAGTGTTACATCCTAAGGGATATTAAAAAACCCATAATTAATGCTTTCAAATGTTTAGTTGCTGTTTTAGTTTGAATGAAAGAGCAAGGTGGAACTGGTAACTTATTTCTGTGTGAAGTGAGATGCCTGTGATTGTGCTCTAATCTTTTGTCTTTCTACTCAAGGAAAGGTACTGAGTGAACTTTGAAAGCTCCTCCTCCCGAGGTGACTAAAAAGCATCTGGAGTCTCTCCTCACTTTCCCAGGAAATTAATGTGTAATTAATCTGTGCAGGAACTGCAGCCATGGCTGCACCCTCAGCATCCCCTTGCTCTGCCCAGGCTGCTCCTGGGGAGTGGGATAGAAACCTGCTGTGGGGAGGTGCCTTTGCTCCGTGTGTGCCCTTCTGGGAGGAGTAGGTGGAGGGAACTTCTGGGGACGTGTGGAAGGTCTGAGCTGCAGCTGCTGCCAGCTGTGACTGTGGGTGTGTCATTGTCTGTGTCTGGTGTCTGAACTACTTCCAGTTTGAGTCTGCCTCGGTACCAGGGCCAGTAAAGGACACAAATGGCTGGAAGGTGGGATGATTTACCCACCTTTCTGTTTTCCTGTGTGCCAAGAGATACAAAGGTTTCAAACGTTTTTGCCCTGGCCCCTTCTCTCCTAAGCACACACTGGGGCTTTATGTGGCTGAATTTCATGGGATCATGCAGCACCAAAGATGCTGTTGGGTGTTAAATGACAGTTCAAAAAATGAGCTTGTTTTGCAGCTGGACACAGCAAAGGGGTGAGAGCTGAGACAGTATTGTATAAATGATCTGTTTTATTCTGAAGAGAACTATTTACAAAATAAGTAGAGCATTGTTTTTACTAAAAATATGCCTTTATAGATTTTTATAATATGTATCTTATAAAAACCATACATTTATTTACATGACTGCTACATACAAAAATTACAGCACTGTGGTATATGTACATATCTATAGGTACATTCTTTCTGCTTGTCCCTGCTGTGTGCTTTTTCCCTCTCAATCCAAGGGAATCATTGCTGCAGCACCCAGACACTTCCTTTCTTGGCTTTTTGGTTCAAACAATCTTGCTTTTTATAGCTGAGTGGGGAGTAGAGAGTTTGCCTGATGGAGAGGCATATGTGGAATTCACCATTCTAAGTAGGACAAGTGCATGTGGCCCTGCCTGCAGCCTCACTTCCTGCTCTCTGTGCAAAATGACTCCGTTGTCAATAACTTTTTGATTTACTGTTCATCTCCATGGCAAGTTGCTTATCTAAGTTTGTATAAAGATAAAGTGCTAGTGACTTGCCTTTCATTTACATTTGTTCCTTGTTTACAGTTGCTTCCCTTGCAGAGTTTAAGAAGGGGAGACTGATCCCTTTTCCCTCAGGCTGGCATAACAAACATTTGCCCCAACAGTCACCTGGTACTCAGCTGTGGGAAAGTCCTTTGTAACTTCAATCTCAGCAGGCATCTCTTCTCTGTGCAATATTTGAACAGTGACTGTGCAGCACTACTGTTTTATTTACCATTATCTCAAAAGCAAAGGCTGAGGGTTGTGTTTAGAGCTGTTGATCCCACTCCTTAAATCTCCTCTGGGCTCCATTAAACCTGCTGGATTAATGTGCTTCCTCCATCTCATCCCCTGGAGCCGATGTTTCCTTTGGACCATGCATGTCCTGGAAGAGTCAAGTACCACAAGTGAAGTGTCTAACCAGCATTGCAAGGCTGATTCCGGGCTCCTGGCCATGACAGGATGCAGGTGAGTGTGTTAGTGACAGCACAGGGTGAAGTAGTCAGGACCTTGTTAAAATACAACGTGACAAATGGGTGTGAAGGACTGCATGGGTGAGGTTTTTCAAGACAGAAGACAAAACCTAGCTGCTGTGTTAAGGCAGTTTCTGTTCCTGTGGAGTAGCAGCTCAGCACAAGGAGGTCTCCTTTGGTGTGTTGTCCAGTTCATTACACCCAGTTCTCTTGTATCTCTGGGTTTAGTAGTGCAACTAAGTCTTTAGGGTGAAGGGGCTTGTTTTAAGAAACCATACCCAACTGGCACCTTAGAACACGCTGACTTTCCTCTTGAAATCTCTTCTGTCACTCTTGTTAAATAAATAAAATTGCAATGGGATTAAAGATTCTCCTTTAATGAAGAGATGTACTGTGCCTACCCCTGCAACTGATTGAGTCACTTTCCTCAGCAAATGTAGCAGAAGGCACCTTTCTTCATATCATTACTGCATCTTCATGGGATAACTTAAGGCCCTTGCCTTAGGATTGCATCCATCCATCCATCCATCCATCCATCCTCTCTGGGGTAGAGCCCCACACATCTGCTGGGTGTGTGGCTTGAATTGAGTTGGTGAGGTCTGGGAAATGACAACTGACAGCAGAAGAAAGGTTCCTCAGGACCGAGATGTTCACATGGCTCTCCTGTGATAGAGCATCATTTTCAGTGTTCACAGGTGTCACTGTGTCACAGGTGTCACTGTGTCACAGGTGTCACAGGCATCCAGGCAGTTCTGCAGGTCCAAGGGTTGGGGTAATGCATGTGGGTGTGACAGTCCTGGCAGCAGATGCTGAACATGTGCCTCGTGTCCCTGCCCTATCCAGAGTCACAGTAGAGTCACAGTACATGGGAGGATGAGGACTGAGAGCACGTGGCACTGCACTGCAGCCCTTCCCCTTGCTTGCACAAGTGGCTACAAGCAGATACTCAGCAGCTGAGCATTGCCTAGAAAGGAGAGGCCAAGGTTCAGTTTTCTTCCCTGCCTGTGAGGCTCTTGATTCCTTTCCCCATAAGCATCAAGCTGTACTGGTGGGGCTTTGCCCAAGTATTTCCTAAAGCAGACTCTGCACTCCAGGGTTCATTGCTTTCATGTAGATAGGTTTTACCACTCAGCTCTTTACTATCATTGCCAATCTCAGAGCACTCTGCTCCTTGCAACCCAGAGCTGCCTTAGTGCAAAATGGTTTCATACCAGTGTGGTGGTTTCATTCTAATAAGGAATACAGGAATGCTCAAATCTTTGTAGGCAGAAAGGATATTTGTACTGAGGTATTATGGATGTTCTATTCCACAGGTAAGCTGAATAATACTAAAACCCAAGCCACCAGCCTCTTACCTCCTGCTTACGAGGTGTTTGGTACCTATTCTAGCAGAAAGCTTATTCCTGTAAATAGTGAGCAGAGATAGCAGCTCCCTGTGGGATGGTGTGTTAGCACCGAAGTTGCTGAGCAGGGCAGAGCTGAAGGTGCACCCAGCTCTGTCTGCTGTGGGACAGTGTAGGTGGTGGCCTCTTTAAAGCAGCAGGAAACAAACTGGGGCCCGTGGGTATCATGAGCTGGGAGAATGTGTGAAAATTACATGACAGCAGCAGGACATCTCTGAACTGAGCCTGGTCCTCCTCACTGGCTTGTGAAGGTAGACTGATAAAGGAGAAGAGCTGTAAAGTGCCCATCCAGTGCAGAGGGAAGGTCCCTACTGAGTATTGCAGGATTTCCAGCACTGCTGTGTGCATACACCAAAAAAGCCACGTTCCTTCTTGTTGATCAAGTTGTGCAAAGCAGGCTCTGGTCATCTTTGATTGAAAGGACCTTTGGCTACCAAAGGGCTGAGTAGCAACTGACCCACAGGCAGGGACTCCTTTCTGTCAGGCCATAGCCTCTGTTACTGCATAGGGCAGAGTAACCTGCAGGCTTTCCAGAGCTTTATATTCACCCTGATAGCCTTTGGCTTCAGTGAAGGCAGATGCCAGTGTGCTTTCTGAGGATTGAGTCTGCCAACCCAGTGTCAAAGACTGACTGACATCACTGGGAGTAGGCTTTCAGTGAATTATTAGTTAGGCTTTTGGGGGCCTATCCAGTTAAAATGACAGGTTTTTTACTGTGTTTGGGAGATGTGTATGGCTTTGGGGAGAGGTGTGTGACTTACTAGAGCTCCCAAACTACTTTTGGCCATTGGAAGAACAGCAGGTGCCCCAGGACTGAACATGTACAACTTTTATCCAGTCTGTTGCAGATGGTCAGTCTCCTGGGGAGAAATCTGTGTAGCTACAGCCTACAACTCTTACCTCTGTAACAGGAGGGAGCTGGAGAGGACAGTGACACCACCTATCTGTCCTCTGAGCTGTGAGGAGCCTGGATCCCAGCAAGGGTGAACAGCCACGCCGAGCTCCAGGGGAGATGGTGCCCAGGCAGGATCTGCAGCAAGGGCTCAACTTCCACCACGGAGAAAGCTACATTTGTCAAAGCATGGTAATGCTGGGGCCAGAGTGACTCCAGTCTCAGTGGGATGGATGAAGGATGTCACAGCTACCAGAGTGGTACAAATGGCTCCCCTCTGTCCTCTTGCATTCAGCCCTCTTCTTCCCCCTCTGCTCGCTGTGACAGCAGTTCTCAATCCCCTGAACCGCTCTGTCTTGGGGCTGCTTATTTCCTTCTCCAGCACAAGAACGCTTTTAAGACAATCAGAGTATTCTTCACAGCAGAAACTGGACTGTGTCAAAGAGCCTAAAATATACCCTGAAGTTTATCACTTCACTTTTAGCATAAGAAAAGTTTCTTTCTACTAGAATCACACTGTCAGTTTGCAAATCTCCAATTCATGTAAACATTTGGTTCAGACCAGGTGCGGTGTAAATAGTGCAGAGTCTCAAGGGTTAACTCCTTTGCCCCCTTCTTTTTTACTCAGTGGATCAGACTTGGGTCCATCAGCAAGCTGGGCAGCTGCCCCACTCCCCATCTTGAAGCAGGAATTGTTGGAGAGTTTTCTCTTTTTCAAATTAATTTTTCTTGAAAAAGGAGAAGAGACGGTTTCCTTCGGCCCCAACGGGCTCGTCCCCCTGCTGCTCCGGCCTGAACGCGGGGGAGGGCCTGGCACTCCGCCTGGCACCGGAGCCACTGGAGAAGGAATAAGCAAGCTGGCTCCATTCCTTCGGGTGTTTGTCCATCAGCTGCTGGTCAATGACCCTGTGCATGTCATCCTGCAGCAGAGGGAGAGGACAGGGGCATTAGTGGCAGCTGATGCTCAAGGGGAGCTCACGCAGGGGTGGCTGAAATGGGTGTGAAACGTGCAGTGATGAGATGGAGCGGGGATGAGGGGAGCGGGGACAGATCTGTGTCCCCACCCAACAGCAGGCTCAGCTGTGCCTGCTGCTGTGAGGCTTTTCAGGCAGTGAGGATGATCAATCACACAATTCTGAGGGATAAATTGCTCAGGTGGTCTTGCACAGAAGCTCTGTGCCTGCTTGGAACTCTGTGCCACCCCTAAGCTGTGTTTCTCTGTGTTTCATCTGCAGCTTGCAGATGTCCACTGTGGGGGAGAAATAAATAAGAAGAACAAATGCAGCTGAAAGCAAAGGCCAGAAGAAGGATGGAAGTCTGTGCTGAGCAGGTCTGTGTGCACACCAAGTGGACAGGCAGGGGTGGCAGAGCTGCTGCATGGCCACTGTCACTGGGGCTTCTTTCGGGAAGGTACGGAGGGGCTGGGGCAGGTGTGTGGCCACCAGATCCCTCCTGGGCTGTGCACCAGATTGACCAAACAGAACTGAGCTCGTCCCTTAGACCCCCTCCTTCCCCTAGAGCCAGCATAGGAGTGGGAGCTCTGACTGACAGCTCAACATGAACTGTGGCTTTTCAGATGTACCAGAAATGCTCTGATTCTGTCCATGTTTGCACCACAGTAAAGCTACTTTGTACAAAATAATTACCCCGTTCTGTTGCCACTAATGATGTGCTAACATGTTCCTTGAAAACTGGCTATAAATTTTACAGATTTTCAACTTTCAGACCTATTGCTTCTACTCCAATTGCATAGTTAAGCTACAGCTTAGTGAAAATGTGTGTACACACACTAGCCCCACAGGAGGAATCAACTGCTCTCCAGCGGTTTGATCCCTGATTAGGGCTGAGGACACTGTCTGGTGAGAGGAAGGATACGTTGGATGGGCTGGAGTGGTGGAAGTGCTCTTCATGGTGAGGGGCAGCCTGTCAGGGCAGCCCCAGGACTGAAGGATAAGTGCTCCCATTGCCCAGCAGGTGCCTAGCTGCTCTGGATTGGAATCAAATCAGCCAGCTGGGACTGGAAACTTAATGGCCAATCTACTGTTGCAGCATTTTCTGCAGGGAAAAGGATTGATAGCCATGACCTGGACCTGAATTTAATATGGGGACTTTCCCTGTGGGTGCAGGAGGGTGCAGAGCTACAAAGACCGGGGAAGCTTTGGGTCTTTTTAGAGCAGGACTGGAGAGAGGAAAGGCAGAGGGAGAGTTGAAGAGGTTGAGGGTGAACATCGGTATGAACTATCAGTGTGACAGGTTTCCAGAGCTGAAGCTGCCACGTGAAAATGTACAACACTTGGATTTTGAAGGCACCTCTTCTGCTAAATGAAGTTGGTACCCGGGCTCCTGCATGGCAGATCTGTGTCCTTGATCAACCATACAACAAAGGATGAGAATGATTTATATATATATATTTATATATATACACATAAAAATAGCATATATATATATATAAAAACACAGTATGCAGTATTGAGAGTTCACTGCATTGGGTCCGTCTGTCAGATGAGTGAGTCAGAGAGCAAAGCACTTGGATGGGGGGATTTTTTTCCTTGAGTCCTATTTTATAGCCTGTATGATTATGTCCTTAGAGAAGACTGTAATCTTGTTGACAGCCTTTGGTGATATGCAGACTAGAGGTGTGCAAGAGCAAAATGTTATCAGATTAAAGCGTCCAATTATGGCCAGCTAAAGCAGAGACTTTTATCCTATTTTATCAGAAACTTTCTGCAAACCCCTTTGCAAAATACATAAATCACCCAACTTGTTTTGTGCCTCTGTAGCTGAGCTGCTGTTGAGGTGGTTGCAAACTATTTTGCTGCTGTGTAGTAACACCTTAGGTCAGTATGCTGGAGACAACTTACTGCCAATGAAGTGGGCCTGAGCCTCAGCTCAGAGAGCTGATGGGAGCAGGTTGGGGGTCAGGACCTGTTCTTTACCCCTAAACTGGGTTTAATTCTAGCATTAACTAGGCCTCACCTTATACCACCCATCCAGACTGAACTTGGATCCAGACAGCTCCTATGCAGAGCACTGAGTGTCACTTACTGGACAATGAGGCTGAGAAGTAAAATCCCAGTCTGTCTTTCAAGAGGCTTTCCAGATACTAAATATGTGGAGAGGGTTGATAATTAAGTGCACCTCAGCCTGGCTTTCCCCATGGTGCCCTGGTAAAGCCTCACCACGGGTGCAGGATGCTGCCCCTGGCTGGTGCTGGGATGGGGGGTGTGGGAGGAATATTGGTGGGTGATGAAGACCCCCAACTGGCCCCTCTTGCCAGATGATGGTGAGGGCAGAGAAGGATGTGGGTGACAATGGCAGCAGATGGAGAGGGGATGGTGGGTATGAGGAGCTCACCTCAAAGGCAGGAGGGGTGTACGACTAAAGCTGTTGGTACAGGAACTGAGAAAGGCCACTAGATCAGAAACCAAAGGAGCCAGATAGTAAAAAGCCCTGAGGAAGCAAACTGTAAGCAGGAAAAAGAAAAGAAAGAAGAGAAGAAAAGGGGAAAAGAAAAAAAAAGAGAGAGAGAGAAACGAAAACACAGTGGAGTTGAAACAGGACGAGGTTGTACGGGAAAGGTTTCTACTGGTCAGGCTGGTTGTTAGTAGAGCTGGGGTCTTGCATGGTCTGCAACAAATCAGTATAAATGGCACAGACCTTTTCTCTCGAGTCTGCTTTATTTTCTGTTGAAGTAACCCTCCCTTGGTGCTGGTTCTGGGAGGAGGCAGCTTTGTCTGCTCTCAAGGGCTCTCTGCCTTCACAAGGGTTTTTCCCACTGACCCCAAGCAGAGCATCTCCAGGGCAGCTGTTGAGCTGCCATAACTTTGTTTTTTTACCTTGGTGAAGAACTGGAATTTTAGCTTCTCCTTCTTGGTGGCTCTTCGGATTTGATGAAAACAGTGCAGCAACAATCAGCACCACCTCGTTCTCCCACCTTTCTGCTCCATCATGGAAATGCACAGGCATGCTGTGCCCACGCACACCCAGCGTGTGCCTGCCTAGGGACCCCTCCCCACCCCGGGGCAGAGCAACGTGCACGTGTCCCATTGTGCCAGGAGGCACAGTCTGCTTCTCCACTTTAAAGGAGTGTTTGGAGCTGTAGAATTAACAGCTCGCAGCCAAAAGGCTCCCAACAGGGAGGGGGAGCTGTGCCCCACGGCATTGCTGGCTCCTGCAGAGCCAAACCTCAGCACCCCCAAACACCCAACCCATGGATGCACAGGCGGAGAACACCACACACCCACAGGGAGGGGGGACAGTCCCCCACAGGTGGCCCTGGGGTCATGTGTCCCACAGCCCTTGCCCTGCTGGGGTTGCTCACCTGCCAGGCCTCCAGCTGCTGCGAGAGGTTCACCTTCTGCTGGATGGCATCCAGGAGTTGGCTGTTGAGGGACATCATGTCAATCTTGCACTTGGTCAGCTCCACCTCCACCGCGTTCTTCCTGTGGGGACAGAAGTCGGGGCATGGCACCTTCTTCTTTTTAAATGAAGAGTTAAGCCTATCTAAACAAGTCTACAATTTATGTCTTTCCCTGGCAAATCCCCACATCCTAAGGTGTTCATCTCTGCAGTATTTTGGACAATCTATTAATCTGGAGAGTGGGACAGGATTTTTGACATCATTTATTTTATAATTAATTCATCAATTATTTTATAATTTTTTGACATGACTCTACAACCAGCAGATTTCTGATAAGCACACTGTGAGGAATACTGAAAGAAAATTAGATACATGGCTGTGTAAGATAATAGTGTGCCTGGATAATCTGCAAGATCTGCCAATAAAATGGAGATCTAGAACAAGGTAGAATCTATATACAAACATTTTCTATTTTTTTCTGTTTACATGCATAGAGAGCAATGGCATGTGCTAAAAATCAAATGACCTGTGATTGCTTGATCAATAAATTGCAATATAAAACAAACAAATAAAAAATCCTCTTAAAGAGTACAATTCTGCTTTCACTTGGGACTTGGATTAAAAGAAGAAATGAAAGAAGAGAGCTTATCACAGCATATACTTTTAAAGAATGACAAACTGTTAAAATGGTTTGAATTAAATGTCAGGCTTTAAGGAAAGCTCCCAATTTCAGTGGAGTTGTCCCAGCCCTTGGGAACTCCTCTGCTGCCTTTCTTCCCAGACATTTGGTGGCCACTGGGCATGTCGTGCCATGGACAAGGTTACCTAAAGAGCCCCAAGTGCTCAGTGGCTGAGATGTTCCAGCTGCTCCTTGCTTGTGGAAAGGAATTGTCCTTTAGGATGGAGCAATTTCCTAAGCTGCACAAGCTGGGAAATGCTGCTCACCACGCTGGAAGCACACAGGTGAGCACAAAGCTTATGTTTTCAATTAACTGCTGTGTGATAGGAAACTGTAACATGACTTGCTGGGAACCATCTTTCCTTGCAAACATTTTCGAGAGAAATAATTGCATCTTATTAATTGTAGCTAATTCTTTGTCTTCTAATAGCTCCCTTGTGGCCCCCTGTAGAAGAACAATTTGGGAATTTGTGTTTATATTCCAGGTACTGGTTGCTTAACACTTCCTCTGAAAGAATCTTATTTTCCTATTGCTTCCCATGTTGCCAAACTTCAGCTTCAAGCAAAAATTTTCCACACCAGATGTCTGCCTCGGGCAGTGATTTTATTTCTGTTCAGAGTTACGGATTTTTGGGGGGATGGGTTCAACAAAAGCAACTTAACCCTTGGGGTGTGAGGTGGGAAGAAAATCACGAGCTTCCCCAGACAGCAACCAGCCCACTGGGTCTGGGAGGGATGTTTTCACTTCAGTGACAGGATGCTCTTGTCTTGCTTTCACTTGCTGCCACTTTCTGCTCCTTAATCCCCCTTGCCCTTGCCCCGTTCCTGGGGCTCCTGCACTGCAGGACAGCCAGCCCCAGATATTGATGCTTTGTCCAGCAGCGTTGCAGTGGACTGGAGAAGCTGTGCCCTTCCACTCCCGGCTGTGGTTTGGGCACCTGAAGCAGCCTTTTGTTGCAAGGCTTTCCCGTTGCTGGTTGGATGTTTCCAGGGGATTGATGGCAGCGGCAGTGTTGCCATAGCCACGGCAGAGCCAGCAACCCACACACACCGGGAATGTCAGAACTACCTCCCTGACAGACAGCTGGGATGCTCCTGCTCCTTGCCAACAGATGGAGGTATTACAGAGGACAGCGATGGGAATTTGGTAGCCAGCTAGCCCAGCAAGGGCAGCACGGGCAATTGAGCCACTTATAAAAAGGGACAGTGTGGGCTGATTTAGCTCCTTCACCCTCAGACCTGCAACCCTCTCCTGCTCTGCCTTTTGTCCAGGGCTTTTTCCTAAGAAGCTGGACTAGTGGTGTCCTAGCTCACCTGCTTGTTGAAGGGATTATGAGATGAATCCCTTCTACCAGAGCACACAGGGGTAAAGGTATCTGTCCCTTTCCCTGGGCAAGGAGTGCTCAGGGCATTTTGGCAAGCCCAAGGACAGAGCTGGGGAAGGGGGATTTGGGGTATGGGGGAGCATAACCGCAGAGATCGGTAAGGAGGATGGGCAAAATAAAGAGCCAAAGCAGTGGGAGAATCCCAAAAGGAGAACCAGAGAATTACAGGAAGGACTGGGGATGCAAAAAAGACCTTGGAACAGGAAAGGAGAGAGGAATGGTTTAGGGAAGAAGCCCAGGCAGGCCGTAACGGGGATGGTCAGGAAAGCAGGGCTGTGTGTCTGGCATAGCAAAGGAAGAAAATGTGACAAATAGGGCAGACCTAGTGTTTCCATTTGGCTCGCTGAAGTCCTCTCCTCCTTGCTGTGACCCACACCAGCACTAGGGATGGCACAACGTGGTTCACAGAACGCTCCTAAATGCCCCCAATCCAGCCGTGGGGCAGCTCTGCCTTTAGCATCTCCCGCCCTGCTCCCAAGCTCCTGGCAGCATATCCCAATGCCAGCAAAGCCAAGACATCCCTTTGTCACAGCTGCTGTGGACAGTGGGAGAAAGCCTCTCCAGAGGCATCTCCTGCCATGGCACTCCACAAGTGCTGTTGTGCCACTCACTTGGCGATGGCCTCGTCGCGGTCCCTGATGGCCTGCAGGAGCCGTTCACTCGCCTCCTTGTCCTCGGCAGCGCCGCGCAGCCGGTCCCGCTCCTCCCTCAGCGTCGTCATCTCCACACTCAGCAGCGTCACCTGTGGGCACAGGGAGGCTGTGAAACCCAGCGCTGCTCAGGGAAATGCGCCGCAAGTGTGTGCGGGGGGGGGAAAAGCCACACGGGCCAACTTGCAGGTTCAGAGGTCCCCCGGTTTTTCCCGGTAGAAAAAGCCGTATCTGCTGTGTGGGGCTGTTAGTGCTGGCACCACCCACCATGAAATGTGCTGGCTTGCCCTGGGATGCTGACCTGAGCAAGATGTGTCTCTCAGTAACATGCAAAAACAGCACTGAAAGCTGTGCAGGGCAGGACCCACCTGTGACTCTGCCGTCACAATGGCATCAGTGCTAAAATGCCCCTCTCCAAGCAGTTTGTCTTGCAGTTTGCACACATCCTCTGAATCTGCCTGTTATAATTCTGATCTTTCTAGGGTTAATTTATTGCTAACATTATTTACCAGCAAATAATGTTTTTTGAAGGGACCATTACGTCTCCTGAAGTAATATGAAGCTGTAGACAAAGGATGTGAAAATTCTCTTTCATGCCATGGAAGGTGTTACTGGCACATCTTACAATTTTAATTAGACTTTGAAATATGTCTGGAGTCTTAAATAGCCTGAGAAATGATCTATCGTTTTGGTCCTGTGCAGAGTGAGTTAATAGGGTGTGAAATCATGCAAGGATTGCATTAGCACAGCTTCATAATATTTCATACACATTTAATTTCTTTGTCTAGGGCACACACATGCTCTGTTACACTACTCCACCACCTGGAAACCTTTCCAGTGTTTGACCCACCTCCTGCCTCTAAATGCAGCTCAGTATTGCTTGAATCTTCAACGAAATCTTTAAATAGAGGGCAGACAGTCAAAAAGTGCTCATCACATCCAGGGCGTGGGAGGATCTGCTGTTAGGGAGGCACGGCTGGGCCGGGGGAAGAAGGGTGTGAATGCACCCTGTCTGTGCAGAGACTCCCCATGGGACTGGGGAGCTGTGCTAGGGCTGCCAGGGAACCAGGAGCTGTGCCAGGGCTGCTGGGGAATTGGGCAGCTGTGCCCTCCCTCAGCCCTACATGGGGAGCACCTCACAGCAATGTGACATAGTGGTGATGGGGTGATGTGAAAAGTGCTGAGCACTTTTAGAGAGGTCACAGAGGATCCAGAGGCCCGCTGGAGGGCCGGGGACAGATGATCCAGAGGTGTCTGGGGATGAGTTTGGGATTTTAATTGGTTCTGTCTGTGCTTTAGCTAAGAATGGGAGGGAACAAACAAGCAGAAGATGTGAAATAGCTTCTCAGTGTAGACAGAGAAGGGGTGACTCTGTCTCCACCTGCTGACTGTGCTCTTGGGCAGGAGCAATGAATGTGTGTGATGCCACAAGACCCTAAAAGGCATTTAGAAGCAGCTCCCCTTTGACTGTATCAATACCCCAGAAGAGGGGGGTGAGGAGGCAGCAGAGCACTGCTTCCTCCGGGTGGACCAGATTTCCACATGCATCAATTTTCTGTAGCACTGAACAGAAGACGATGTTGCTTCCTCAATAGGAGGTGAGAATAATTATTAACCTGGAGCAAGTGTGAGGCTGGATAACAGGCAAAAGCTGTGGGAGACATGTACTTGCTGTGGGAGGCTGGAGTTTCTCTGAGAGTAATGGCTGCTGCATTTGTAGCTATGCCCCACCTTTCTCCACGTCACAGAGAGGTGTGAGAAGAAAAAAGAACTGCAGTCCTCCCTTTGCTTACTAAATATTCAGAGCTTTGGTAGTTGGGGATCCTGAAAAGCAGACCCCGGGTTCCAGACTTGCAGTCCAGGGCTGGTCTTCTGATTGTTCCTGGCTGGAGAGTTTGGGGAAATCAGACAAGCCTAAAATCTCTAAATAAGTCTCTAAAGATCACAGCACTGCCAGGTTGCAGAGATCAAGCCCTTGTCTCCTCCATCTTAAGGGCAAGAAGGGCTTGTGTGTGGTGCACAGGACTGTAGCAGCATGGCCAGGGCAGTGTCTGGGCTCATGTCTCACTGGGGGCAGAAGTCTGGACCTTCAAAAGTGTCTCTTGTGGTGGCCACTCTGGTGAGGGGAGCAGTCCTAGGGAAGGGAAGGGCTCCAGGGCTGCTCCTCTCCCACACTCTGCCCTGATCAGCTGCTGTGGAAGCAGGACATTTCTCACCCTCGCACATGTGCAGCCACCACTACCAGGGTATTTAGTGATTTTTCCTATTTATTCTCCAAAGGGTGATACAGCACTGCTGGCCAAGGACATTAAGCGCATTCCCTGCTCCAGTGCAGTTGCTGCTGCTTCTGCTGCAGCCTCCAGATCCCCTGCAGCATCTGGAGTCTTGTCCTACAGAGACAAGGACCACCAAGCACCTCTTTGCATGCCTGTGTCCATTTCCTGCTCTTAGCATAGGGCCTCAGATACAGATGATGCTGTGCTTGGTGTGGATACAATGCGATTCTGTGCTTTGGGTGTGGAGTTGGTGTTAGGGCTGGACCATTCCTTGCTGTCGAGGTTGCCTCAGCTGGTCCCTGGGGTGCTGCCTGGTGCCAGCCTGGCCACAATTAAGATTCTGTGGGAGTGCTTTTCTGAGGGTTTTGTGATGCTGCTGTGGAACAGGTCAAGCCCTGCTCCATGTACAGCAGAGCAGCACCATTGTATCCATGGAATGGGTGCACACACCCCTCACAAGGGCTCAGTGCAGCAGGTCAGGTCAGCCTGGATACCACCGGGTTTCCAATACCCCATATCAAGCCTTGTACTTTGAGGTCTGTCTTCTGCTGAGAAGAATTTAAGTAACAGAGATGGGCTAAAAAGCGGTTTGGGAGAAAGGCTTAAAGAAAGTTTGGCTGCTTGAGATGATGCTTCAGATGGGCCCCAGACAATTTGTCAGAAACTTTTGTCCTAAATGCTTAAATCCTCTGCATTTGGTTTAACAAATCTCTCTCATCCAACCATTTTGGTCTAAATCCTCCTGGGTTATTTATCATGTTGGTCTCTTTGATGGAAGGCATGTCTTGGAGGATGAACATTGCTGTTACAAGACCACATGTAAAGTGTGGGAGTTGCTAACCTGGCTGTGCAGTCGCTGCAGCTCCTCCAAACTCTGCCTCAGTTTCCCCCGTTCTCCCTCCATTAATTCCCTCAGGGCTCGTGAATCCTCACTTGTTCTCCTGATCTGCTCCTCTAAGGTGTCGTCGTCGCTTCGCCGAGAGCTCTGAGAGCGGGAGAGAAATCTCTTGCTCAGATTTCACTTTAAAAAAGGCAATTGTATTAATTTGGTACCAGTTTGGGATGAGGGTGCTAAACAAGGAAGAAGCAAATGTGAATGTGACTTTGGTAGAGTTTTTTTCCCATGTATCTCCACAACCAAGGATGCTCAACCAAGGGTAGTGCTTCCACACATGATGCAAAGAGCATGCAGATCTTGGCATAAACCAAATTTACAGAGACCTACTGCCCATTTGGTAGCTCATGTGGCTATAGTCTCTGTTTGTGGACCTTTTACAGGACTCTCTACATTTTATTTACCCAATACAACTTCATCTCAATACTCAGCCTATGGGTACTTAAATGAGGAGGGTGACTACTCCCTCATAGCCCCCTGCAGGGACTGCACTGTTTTGCTCACCACAGCATCCCAAGTAAGTCATAGTGGCAATGCAACCAGCTTGTAAGGAATGGGAACAGGCCTGATTTGAGCCACAACAAAAAGTGAGGTGTTTTAAGGTGTTTTGTAATTCTGGACTTCAGTGGATGCTGAGTGATTCCTCCATGCCACCCCCTCCTGCCCAGCAGCCCGGGGACCACATCCTACAGACATCATCTTGTGCCAGCAAAACCCTTCACTTGCCTCGGATTTGAGTTTGGCAGCTCCTGCCAAGACATTTCTACAATTCACAGGGACAGAACCTCCTGACATAGGGGTTAGGATGTTTTTGTGATACTATTGCTAATAAAGCAAGGTTAGGAAAATCCCAAAGGAAATAACTGAACTGTGATGTGTAAGGCAATCTGCAATATTTCCATGTTGAGACTCTAACTCACTGAAAATCTTAAAGTAAGCCTACTTTTATTAATTTTCCAGAACGACTCCCAGGCCAATGACAGCTGTATGAGCTTGAAACTTTAGGTGGTCTGAGCACTGCAGGCTGAAATCCCACGTGCTTTCACCTTGGCTGACCATCTGAGACACAAGCAGCGGGCTATGCTCTGTGACTGCCCATCTCTGTGAGCCACAGAGGTTTTCTGGGAGATCAGGGCCTTCAGGATCCAGCAGCACCTGCAGCAAGCTCTGGGCCAGGGGACGTGCACGAGCCAAGGCCCCTCTGTGCCACCAACTTACCGTGGAGTCTGCCCCATCCAGCACATTTTGTATCAGTCTCTTGAGCTCACTGAGAGCTGCCCGCAGGCTCCCGGCTGGGACATCTTTGGCTGATGAGGTTTCTGAGGACTCGTCCATGGAGGAGTCGGTGGACACAGCCGAGTCGGCGCTGTCGTTGCCTCGCAGGTGGGAGCAGAGGTACCGCACTTGGCAGTACGCCTCCCAGAGCTGCAGCCTCAGCTGGAACAAGAGAGCCTGCCATTAGCCCGGGGTGTCAGGGCCACAGAGATCCTCCTTTCATGCTCAAGTGAAGCGTGTGATTGCCAGACCTCACAAATATTTGCCATTGGAAATGGATGCGGAGGTTTACTTTCATACGGTCAAAAGGGTGTTGATGCCAGACCCCATTCCCAATTTTCTGTCCCTTGGTTCAGCTCCAAATCCAGGTTAAATGCATTAAACTCCCTTTTGCTCTGGGACCGGTCACAGAGGCCCCTGGGCTTTCCCAGAGGCTGGAGGGTAAATACCTGTTCTCGTTCTTGCTCCAGCTCCTCTGCCTCCATGCTCTGCTCGATCTCAGAGAGCAGGGATGTGCTGGTTGTGTTGAGGTTTTGGAGACTTTTCTCCTCGCTGAGCTCCTCCACCTTGCCCTGCAGCTGCCGGTAGGACAGCCTCACCTCCTGGAGCTCCAGCTGGCTTTGGTGCAGCTTGGGAAGAAAACCAAGGAATCAGAAAAATATTCATGGAGGCGATATGGACTGGATCAATCTCTTGGTTTGTGAGGGAGTTGGAAGGGAGGAATGAGTGACACAAAACAGGGTTTCCAGCCAGGAGGAAAGTACTCTTGGCTGGTATTGCTGTTTATTGGAGCTTAATAATCTCCAAGTGTTATTAGACACTGTTTAGAATCCAGAATATCCAGAAAGATAAAAATAGCAGGTTAATCAGCACTAAAATGATGAACATTGTGAAGAAGTTGGGACTCAAGTAAAGAAATTTGTTGAAAACAACACAGTGGGAAGTTAATCCAAAAAGAAAGTGCTATCTACATGTTTTTTTAAAATATATACAAATATATATTTTAAAACAGGAAAAAAATACTCAGGGCTGTTTTGCAGAGCTGAGGATCCAGTGCTTGGTAACCCATAGAAGTGAAATGGAAAAACCTTGCTCTGCCCTAAGCCCCAGAGGTGCCAATCTTGTTTTCTGGGGAGTGACATTTGGTGATTCATGGCTGTGAACACCGTGGAGATTGTTGGGAAACCACATGAACACTGGGATCTAAGAGGCTCAGAACAGCCTGCCCTCTGGAACAGCAGGACCTAGAGAAGCCCCTTTTGAAGCCAATTCTACAATTAAAAAATTAAATAAAATGAACTGCAACCAGAGTCCCCTGATTCTTTTTGCATTTACCTCATTTCCCCAGCACCCTGCCCCACTTCGTTGCTCAGATCTCCCTCCTAAGCTGTTCTTTGCTGTCAAGATGCCTTGTTGATGTTGCTGTTACCCATCTTCATGGGCAACACCCAGGACCTTGCTTACTGCCATTCTTGCATGAGCCATTTCATTCTTCCCGTTGTTCTGTCTCCCAGTTCATGGCCAATTTTACCCCAAATCATGACTTTCACTGCATCTCCCCATCCCCTCCCTGTCTCACTGCTGTCTCCTCACCTGCAGGTCCTTGTCATGGCTTTGTCTCTCCAGGATGAGGACCCGGTCCTGCAGCTCCTCCACAGTTCCCTGGAGCAGGTCGTTCTCCTCCATCATGGCACTGAGGCGATGCTCCAGCTCCCGCTTCCTGTCTGTCAGCATTTTGATCTGCAGGGCAAAAAGAGGCCCTGTCAGACTTTGCAGGGATCAGAGAGGAGAGACACCATGTTCCAAAGAGAGAAATGAAACAGCAAAAAGCAGAAGGATGTGCTCAGATGTTCTGTACCTGTATGAGAGAAACTACCTCTGTGTGTGGTTTAAAGCTTAGCAAAGCTCTGAAAGGGAACAACTCCTTCCCCAGGCTGCAGGGACAGCTCCAGAAGGGCTGGGTGTGCACTGGCAGGTCAGGGACCAGGCAGAAACATTCAAAGGTATTATGTGGAGACCAGCCCTGCCCACCCCTTGCACCTTAGCATTTGAAAGACTGGGAAAAAGTGGTTACTTTTCCTGGCTGGTCCTGATGGTGGCATTTTCTCCTCTATGGGTGCTGGAGACCACAGGGGTGAGACAGCAAGATCCAGGGTGAGCCTGTGGGATCCTGCTCCCTGCAGGGCTGTGCCACAGCACTGCCCATAGCTGATCTTAATTGGCGTGTGTTCATCAGGTCCTCACCAGGGATTTTTCTGTCTTTTCATGTGTGAAGACTCCTCTCTGTGCTGTGCCTATTTTTAGCTTCCCAGTGATCGGCTGCCTTTAAAATTGGTTCATTTCTTTTAATTGTCAAGGGCAGTGATTTCAGGCGAGGGACACTGTGCCAAACAAACCCTCCATGACTCAGTTAGCTGGGAACAGTGCAAGGGATGAATCAGCACTAGCCAAGGTCACTTCTTGTTTAACCAAGAAGGAGCTTTTTCCCCACATTAGTACACACAGGATCTCTGGGGTCTGGTATGCCAGCCATCCACCAGTCCCGTATAGCCCTAAATATTCCCTATGGCCTCCTTTCAGTTCATGGAGCGTAGATAAATTCAGCAAATTCCCACTGTTTTCTTGGCCTCTTTGGGACCTTGTTTCTGCTGCTTTCCAAGTTGCTGGAAAGATTTGGCTGCACAAAGGAGTATCAGGCAAGTATGTGGACTTGCTATTTCTGCAGAGTAAAGGCTGCCGGAGGTATTGGAAAGCTGCTCTGAGGTGACTAATGGTTTCTGAGATGTCTCTGCCCACCACCATCATGATTTGCATGGGCTGGAGAAAGAAAAATAAGAGGTTTAATGGAGAGATTGTACCAAGAGTTTGTATTTGGTGGGCAGATCAGTAATGAACATGCTGTAAATAACCATACAACAGAAAAAATGTCGCTCTGCCATAAGCCCTGGACCATGGAAAAGGCATAGGGGGAAAGGGTTTGGAAAGCAAGAGACAGGAAGGAAGTGAGGAGACAAGGTGTGGCATGCATGGTGACAGACATGCATGATAACAGTGATGTACATGCAGGCAAACCCTTTCCAAGTCTCCATACTTACTTCAAGGACCTGCTGCTCCACACCAAGGGGAAGGGAAGAAAAGACGAGGGACCAGCAAGGAGCAGGTGGGAGCAGGAGAAAAGAAATTGAGAGATTTTAGGGAAAGCTTTTCCAGACAGCTTTTAAATAAAAGAAGTGATCAGGTAGTAGAACTGGACATCTTCTACCCATCTAGTTCCTGCCTATGTGATCCCCAGTAACTCTGTCAAGGAAGGAAAAAGGAAGGAAGTTGTATCATTCCTGCAAATGTACCTGAATTAAAACAGGCAGGGGCTCCTTGCTTTCCCAAGTGCATGGCTCAGAGGCAAGAGAAGATTGCTGCTTTCTTTGCAAGCATGAGGAACAGAGGAAAAAAACCCCTTGCAGACCTTCCCACCATGCCTGCCACACTTTAATCTGTACTGGGCAGCAGCCCTGCACAAGCACAGCCATGGTTTAGCTCCTGGAAGATCCTTCTCATCCATTCATTTTGCAGGAATGCTGTGGCTGAGGCAGCACTGGAAGATGCCCTAAGCCAGCCCAGCCAGAACATCATGGAGCAATCCTTGCTTGGGGAGTCCTTTGCCCCAGTGCTGCCATCCTTCTGCTGGCTTCACTGGCTGTGTTTGCTCAGCTCAGAGAGGGTCATTACACAAGCTCCAACAGCCCTGGCTGCTTTCTGCAGGAGGGAGGCAGGTGACTCACCTCGGCCTGGAGGCTCTCCAGCCGCACGATGTGTTGGCTGCTGGAGGAATTCTTCTCCCGAAAGTCCTCCCGGAGGGTGTGGACCTGCAGGGAGAGCTGCCGCTCCACCTCCGACGCCTGCAAGGAGACACCAGCTGGAGTTACCCCACGGATGCAAAGCATCTCCTCCTGCCCAGGGACACCTGCCCAGATAGAACTTCTGCACAGCAGAAACTCTGAATTCTGCACAGTTTGGGTGAGTGAAAATCTCACCTTGGACAGATATTGGGGAGAGCTGCCATTTAAACCACACTGAATTTTCCCTTGGGGCAGCCAAGGGGACACAGCCCATAATTTTTTTCCACTGTAAAAAACCATGATGACTCCTGCGTCCTAGAGGAAATTCACTTTGCCTTAAAAATTGTAGCCTAGCTGGGGTTGAGGAGAAGACCAGGAAACACTCCTATTAGATTTACACTCTCTTAACCTCTGAACATCTTTGGCACAGTTCTCATGTAACAAGTACTCTTTGCCTCTGATTCCCAGCTCCTGTCAAGGCCAGATGGAGAAACATCCATTCCACATGACTGTCAGTGCAGGATCCCTGGGCTTGTCCCTCTTTCCCATTTTGAAGCAGGGATGCCCCACTTAGGCAGGGTGGTTTGAGGACAGCAGAAAGGCCATTCCTACCGGCAGGGGCAGGATCCAGGCTTGATGCAACCCTTACAAATGACAGCTTAGACATGTTAATTACTCTCCAGGAAGCTTTATGGCTGATTTTTACATGTGAACACACTTGTTTAGACTTGTAAGACAACATAAGGTTTTTATGATGAAACTCTAGCGACAGCAATATGGCTGGTTTTCCTTTTAATTAGCTTCCATCAGGTTCCATTACACTTAAGCACAGACCTTCAACTATGCCACAGGCGTTGGAATTGAGTTGATTCCCCTCAAGAGCTGGCATTGCTGTCCTGCTTGGGGTGTGTCCAATGGCAAAAGCCACAGTGCTGTAGACACTGTAGAGGCGAGATGGGAGAGGGGGATTGGAGTCAGCAGCTGTGGGTAGGTTGGGGAATGCATCTTTAGGTCTGGCAAACGTGGGTCTGGATTTTCTCTAGGTGCTCTGACAGTCCCCAAGGCAGAGCTTCACCAAGGGGTGCAATGACTCTGCTCTAACAGCTTGTGACTGGAGCAATAAGCACACAGACCCAGCCTGAGCTGCCCCCAAAGGCAACACTGCTCTCTTTTAAAAATGGTCTCTTATTCTGCACAGTCTGCAGCAAAATATTCCAAATCAGAAGCATGAAGTAAAAGGCTGTTCCAGCTCCATCAAGTGGAGGAAACTGGTGGCCTCAACACCATTTGTGTGGAGGGGCAGCAGCAGATAGAAGTGTGGTCACCAAATCAGGCTCTCACCACTGGCTTCTGAAAAGAGAAATGGGTTCCAGTAATGAGAAATAATCTTGTCTACCAATTGTTTTTTAGTTCCCTTCTTATACATACTGTTTTTTCACTCTTTTTTAAACCTCCATATCAGAACCCTTTGCACATTGTCTAATTTATTTAAAAAAGCTTCCTTGCTTGGGCAGGATAAACAAAATATAATGACAGCACAGCACTGTAGGAAGGGATCGGTTATTTTTCTTTCCTTAAGCAACTATAGGTTGCAAAGCATCCTGAGCAGCTATTAATTGGTGACACTATAGAAGATGGATGGATTGTGCTTTTTTTGAATGATTCATTTGCTTTTATAATGGCTGCTGAAACATCTTCATGCTGAAACACTCTGCAGGAGCTATCAAGGATGAAAAAGCACCAGATGAAAAGCAGTGAAGGATTTTGCCTGCAAGATGCTGACCACATTCCCAAGGAGCACAAGTGGCACCAGAGGAGATGACACACCAGTATTTGATGGTTCACTGTGTAACATAATTTATATGCTTGAAGAATTCTACGTACAGAGAGTATAAATGTACAATAGAGTAAGGAAACAAGGCAGTATTAATGGCATTGTAAAAATCCCTGGTAAGAGAATATATAGCTGCACTTGCTCGTTCTGCTCCCCATCCCCAGACGGGAGCAGGTGAAGGGATGAGCTGCAGGGATGATTCAGATTGTGGAAAGTCTGTTATACGAAAGAAGTCTAAAAAAAGGATGGTTTTATCTCATGCAGTGAATGCTGAGAGAGGACTCCCTATAAATACATCACGGATGAGCACACAGAAGGGAGAAGCGCTATTTAAGCAGAAGCACAATTTTGGCAGAAAAGAAAGATGTGAATAAACCGGATAAGAGTATATTAAGGCTGGGAATAGGAAGATTTCCACATTTCTGAGGACCTGCTGTAGGATTCCTCTTCCTGCACCATTACAGTAGTAGAAATGGTGACAAAAAAATTACCTTTGTAATGGAGCTGGGTCACTTTATCATGCAGCTTCTTTCAGAGGGCTGCCTGTGACAGAAGGGAAATGAATTGACCTCAAAGGTCCTCTCCAGTACCAGGATGCTTGCAGGACTATAAGACTTGTATTCAGCAGCATTAAATCATCATCTGGAATTTATCTATATGCTGCCCAGCTCACAGGCTCGCACATCTTATTCCCACAATTATAACCCACATGGAGGGAAAAAAGGACTCAGTTACTGTTAGTACTTAGAGCCCTAAAGTCACAGTGTCACCTCAGTGAACACCATTTGCATCCTACCTCATGCAGTAAAGTAAAAATAACACTTGCTTTAGCCTCACACAGTGCAGAAAATACTCTCTGACCAGCTGTTTAGCAGAAATAAACAGAAATTACTGTGTTTCCCTCCACAGGCTAACCAGGAACAGTCTTCAACCAGTTTTTCTAGACATGAAACAGTCTTCTGAGCTGAGCTCTAGTCATGGAATCTTCCTTTTCATGCTGCATTTGTTTCAGAGGTTACTAATCCTGCTGCCAAACCCTTTCTAATTGATTGCAACATAGAGATTTTAACATCAACTTGCATTAGTTTATGAAAACCACCTTGACAGTGTCCACTATTTCTCAGCCTTTATGGTGTATGCTCAGACAGTGTCTGCCTCAGTTCTCAGCCCTGCTGTTGATGTGCACCTGTACATGTGTGTTTTAAACCAGGAGCTCACCACTCATTACTGCTAACAAGCTCTTATTACTTAGTGGCATCAGTGAAGATGTAACCTTCCATCTCCATTTTCTCTTTAAGGCTCAATGTGGCTTTTGCTGAATGGAAGTGAGTTTCTTCTGCCTCAGCCAACCTGTAGGGCTTTCTCTTCTCCATCAGTGTTTCCCAAACATTAAAAGCTAAATCTTTTGTGGTTCTGTCAATCATTTGGCAATACACTGATTTTGCTACAGACAAATAATATTCTTTGCAGAAAGGCAGACATATATTGCCCAACATCACAGCTTTGCTCTGTAGTTAAAAATGAATTAATTTCCTCAGTATGGGCAAATTGGCCAACACAGCCACCAGGCAAAATTTGAAACATTTCTGCAAAAGCATAGACATCAGTTCACAATTAGATATAGCCAATCAACTGTGAGATTTGTTTTCTGGTCTTCAGGCAACGTTTCAATGAGATTTGGGCAGTACAAGGAGAAAGGAAGAGCAGGAGGACATTTTGGCTTCTGCTCTAATTAAGGGCTTTTCATCATTGCAAACTTGATTAAGTTTCTCTCGTGATTAATTCCCAAGTGCAAAAATACACAAAACTGTGTAGATCTTTGGCAGAAAGAGATGCTTGCCAGTTACAAGAACTCCATGAGGTTTAGCATCTGGAATATATGAGCAATAAATACATAAATGAATATAAATAATTGGACCACTGATGTTCCTGTGAAGGGGGGATCTTTGAGAAGTTAGAGATGGACTGTGACCAATTAATGGCCTGTAGGTTAGTCTTATTCAAAGAAAAGCTTCTCCTGGGGTAAGATTTGATAAATAAATCTAACAGTATACAAAACATCTCGCTATAAGTCAAGTCAGAAAGAAAAGGAGAACGGAAGAGGTTTAACAGACTTTAGCTGGGTGAAGAAACCAATGTTTCCATATGATTTACTTCTACAAACAAGATGATTAAGATTTAACAAAGGATATTGAAGGTTTTCTTGCCTACAATAGCTGAGAGAGAAGTCCTAATTAGTGCTAAATTTGTAACACTCAGGAGAGCGCAGTTACCCCTTTTATTAATTTGCTAATAGCTGAGTTCAAGGGACTTCCCATTTCCACTGTGGTCCATTAACACTTCAAACCACTAATTGCTGCCTCCCCTGGCTGCAGGTTCCTGGATTCCCAGCTCTCCTCTGGAAGAAAAATATATTTGACTACTAAAACATAACCAGAGGAGGAAACAACAACAACAAATTTGCTTTAGATTAGTAATTTACAAAATAAAAAAAAGTTAATCTGGCATCAGAGGGAAGTCCCAGAGGATTGGGATTGTTGTTTTGCCACTGCAGCCAGCACCCTGGCGCTGGAAGAAGCCTGGTTTTCTGGGATACTTGATCCATGCCAATAAATTCCCCAGACCTTGGCACATTGACACCATAAGCTACCATCAATATTTAGCACACCTGGAGGTTGCTCAGTTTGGGAATCTTTGAGAGATTTTTAGCAAAGCTTTTAATGCAGATCAACTTCACATTGTTATTTGAAGCATTACCCTATGCAGGAAAGTTCTTACATAATAGAGGTGTTTGCATTCACTACCTCTTGAGGCCTTCAGCTCATATTTTCTGATTTATGTGCCCAGAGGGATTCCCTGTGGAATCCTCTGTGAAGAAGAGCAGTGGCACCCTGGTGAGCTGCCCAGATGTCCACCCAGCTGCTCTCACCCCTGCTCCTCAACAACGGGGGAGAAAACAAGATTTAAAAGCTCATGGGTTGAGACAAAGACAGGGAGATTATACACTATTAGGGGAATTTGAAGGTAAAACAGTGACCAGTAAAGTAAAAGGCAAAGCTCAGACTGCCCATTGCCTGGGACTGGATTAGCAATGGGGATTTTTGTGGTGAGGGAGACGACGGAACTGTTCTGAGGGCAGATAATGCCCACCCTGGCGGGGTTGTAATGGTGCTACTTCCCTTGTGGGGTGAGGAGGATTTTTTGGGGCTGATGTCATCAGTGGAGCTGTGAAGGATGTGTGACAAGTGAATATTTTAATGACCATTATGAAATGAGCATTTTGCTGAGGCAAGGGGTGGAATTTATTTGCTGGGGGGCTGAGAGACCCTTTGGGGTGAGGCTGGGGCTGCCCCAGGATGGACATGGTGAGTTCCACCCCAGCCCCTCTGCAGGGCAGAGCTGAGCCTGTCATTCACTGCCGCTGGAAAAATGCACTCAGGAAAGCACAAAACACCTTCTGCCAGTGACAGCTGAGGTAAAAACTGTGTGAAAACAGCCTCGTGGTTGAGGAGGAGTAGGAGGGAATTTGGCTTGACCTTCTCCAGCGACCTCTTCCTGCTTCTCTCCAGCGCAGCACAGGACATTGGAGCTGGGAAGTGCTGGTGAGAGCCAACACTGCCCCCATCCCTGCTAAATGATGGAGAGAGGCTGAATCCCCCTCCTGGCCTCATCCTTCACTCTGCTCATGCCCAGCTGTGGGGGATTCAAGGCTGGAGAGCTTTCCCTTTGGCAGGAAACAGGTTGCCACTTGCTCCATTGGGTGGGGGGTCCCTACACTGACAACAGGGCAGGGGGACAAAACAGGAAACAAAAGGCTATTTTTTGCATAAAATGGATCTGTCAAGAAAAAAGGAAATCAGAGATCTTGATCCAAAGTTCTGTTGAAGCAAAGAGACTGAGTAATGGAGGAAAGCCACTATTATGACTCTTTTATAAGCATCAGGCTGAGGACACATTAATGATGGGAAAAGCCTCATGGCTGCAGCATTAAACCTGTTCTGAGAGGATTCTGTGAGACAAAGGGCAGCAGTGGCAGCTTATGCTAAGCTCTGCACTACTTCCAAAGTTTTGGCATTTTGGAAATACAAGAATATGAGCTTTTATTGCTTGCATGAAAGTGACAAAAAATTGCTGCAGATTTGTTCCCTTTCCCATCTGTGGGAAATACATAGTGTGTTCTTTGACCTCACTCCTATTTACCTGAGTTTTACCATACAAAACTCCAAGAATTTGCTTCCTCTAAACAAGCTCTAGTTGTGCAGTGGGCGGCAATGGGTTAATGCCAATCAACTCTGATGCCTCACACCTGAGAGGCAGAGGAGGCCCAACTGGCTGAAAGAGAGAGCACAGAGCACCTGGGGCTTTGTGTTTTGGGATGGGGTGGTCTGGCACCCACTTCCTTGGTAGAAACAGCTACAAGCCTTGGCTCTTCTCAGACTGAAGCTGGATTTCCTGTTTTTGGAAGGAAAAGTGTCTGACTGGTTACTTCCTACATTTCTTGTAACTGGAGGACTGTAAGTGTGGCTAGAGATGGAGAAAAGCTACTGCTGCTTTTTTTATTTTCAAGTGTCCTTGAAAAGTCCTTTCAACAAAGATAGTGGACTTTTGCTGCACCACTAAGCAAAGTGTGAAAAAGTAGAAAGGGTTTTCCTGCCACTGTAGTTCTTTTTTTCCCTTCCTGTGAGGTTAGGTGATACATCACAACCAGTGTGCAAGGCAAACATCTGAATGCACTGGGAAAGAGCTTAAGGGGATGAATGCAAAATGGTGGTCTTCATCTTGTCTTTTAGTAAGTGCTCAGATAACTGTCTGATTGAGACCAAAAACTATTAGCTTGGGCTAAATCAATTTAGAGGATTAGGAACTGCTGTTTAGAACAGAAGCAAGGGCAGCTGGGTGCCATGTGGGGGGTAACTACCTGTGTGTAACACATCCACGTTCGTTGTTTGAATGAAAGAAAGACTTTTACAAGTGCCTGTAGGCTGTTTTAGGAGGTGCTTAAACACGAGCCTCCCTTTTTTTTTGGTGGTTTATTCTTGACCTAAACATTTGGCTCTTGTGGAGAGGAAAATAGAGTGTGTGGAAAAATGAGTCAGCCAGCTTCCTGTGGGAGGGACTGCAGGAGGCACGATGCTTTGAATGCTGCAATAAATTAGCACTGGAGATAATTCAGAGGACAAAGTGTGCCTGGAGGACACGCCATGCTAAGTAGTGCACGAAGTAGCTCTTGCTCTCAGAGTGCAAATCCTGCTTTGCAGGAGAAGGGTGGGAGAAGAGACAGCTCTGCACTGTGTCTGTTGTGGGGCTCTGCACAGAGAGCTGAACATGGGGTTGTTGGTAGCTGTTTGGCTCCTGGATGGTAAGAGGATTAGGGTAATAACATGTAACACCAGCAGGCTTGTCTGGTTCTGTAGGGATGCTGCACATCACCTGGAGTGAAGCATTTGTTACCTATTTGCATGCAGAAGCACAAGGACTGCAACAATCAAGTGTGGTAGAGCTGAGAGGAACCACCACATTAATTCACTGCAGCACAGCCTGGCCCTTGTTGTAAGGGAGTCTGGGACCTTCAGGTTAAAAAGTTTGTCATTCCTCTTGTGCCTGTGTAAGAGTGCAGTGCCTGAAGTTTTGTACTGGACTAGCAGAGGGAATGGTATGGTTTGGAAGCTGGACAGTTCATGTTTTGCATCAGTAGGCTCTGTTGTCTGTTCTTCTAGATAACTTGTAATGCATTTTTAATATTTAATTTCCACTAGTAAGGTTTTCTTCCTCCCCCTGAAAAAGGCATATTTTATCTTGATAGACCATTTTGGCCATTACCTTTGATGTGGGTTTTTAATCCAGATTTGCTGGAGCTCAGTCTGTCCTTGCTACATGAGCTAAAGGCTGAAAAATATTTCTTCCAGTAACTTTCTAGTGAGCCAGAAGTATGGGTCAGATGAGAGGATAATGAAATACAAAATGCCTGATCAGTTTGGAAATAACTGAACTGGAAACATGAATATTTAACCTGGTTGTTAAAACCTTTTGAAAAATTAAGAAGAAGGTTACAATGGTGGAGATAAATGTAACACTTCCACCTGCTCTGAGATGCTTTGCTGTCTTTCCATGGTAGCCTGAAGCCAGGACAGTCAATCTCCATTCTTGAATTTATTTTTTTTATGAAATCAATTTAGTCTTAAGACCTTAAACCTGGAGGTGTTCAAACTTAAATGGTTGTGCCTGGAAGAAAGAGACAATAATTAAGCTTCTTACAGTCTCTCGCTCCGGCTTCAAGCACTGTCTCCCCTTTATTTCAAGGCAAATTAACTGAGTTCTATTGGGGATATGTGATGGCAGACTAGTAGCTCTGTCTGCTTTTGAAATCTCCATGTCTACACCCTGCTAAGCTCACAATATACTGTTTTAGTATTTATAAGTAGTAAATACATGCCAAAAGTTTTCCAGTATGTGTAGACTTGATGCTCAAACCTGCAGGTACAAACATGTCTGACTACATGAAAATAATGGTGTCCGTTCCCATATATGTGAAATGAGTGAGGGCCAAAAAAGATGGGACAAAATTCAAGAAGTTGGTTTAAAATATATTAAACTCTCCCAGGAAGCCTTCAGACAGGGAGAGAGAAAACATTTTCTCAAATGTGTATTTAAATTTTATGGCAGATTGACCTGGAGATGTTTTATTAGTTTTTAAATACCTGCAAAGTTCAATTCCAAATAACTTCTATCAGGCTGTTTGTTAAAAACGGTGCTCATGTGTATTTGCTCATTTCCTTTAAAACTTGATAAATTTATTTCAAAAGTGAGAGGAGGAAGAGCTAAGAACTGGTTTTTTGAGCTTGGCTTGACTAAAGCAAGATGTGAAAGTGTTTTGTGCAGAAGGCACAAACACTTTCATTTCTCACAGCCAATACAGTAGAACTTGAGGCTGCTTTCTGTGGAAAAATAAGGAAACCCAAACCCAATAGTGAATATTGGCCAGGATGAAAGCTACAGCTTCAAACTACTCCATTAAAGTTTCCTCTTCACTAAATGTTTTAACCACAGATAGGTGCAATAGGGTCATAAATGGAAAGTGAATGCCATAAAAATGAGCAAGTCCTTCACAACGTTTTGGAAAAAAACCAAACCATGAAACTCATATGGCAGCATGTCACATTCCAACACTTAAATAAAAAGGTACAAATCTATGTTCTTAACAGGATTGCTCTGGAGCTGCTAAGTAACATTTTACTTGAAAATATTTCTTGGTCAGCTAGTATTTGATCTGTCCTTCCAAACACAAAAGAGCTATGCTGAATACCTGCAGACAAAAAGCTTCTAAAGAGATACCATTTAACTTAGCAGTGCTTCTTCCTGTACTTTGGCAGCCTCCAGCTATCTCTGAATTGTTCTCCCTCTTGGCAGCATAAAAAGATCAGTTTAGAGCATAAGGTCTTTGGAGCAGATTTTGAGCACAAGGCAGACCTAGCTCTTGGTGATTGCTGACAAAAGATAATTACAATGTGTTAGTAATAACATCTGAGCACTTTGATCTGCTGAAGCCAAATCTATACTTAGTGCATTAGCATGGGTAATAAGTACAGGAATTCTGTCTCCTTTTAACCTGGCTTTGCTCTGTTTCCACCCAGGTTGAGCCTGTGGACACAGGTGCAGCAGATGCTGGAACACAGCATGTTTACCTTCTGTGCCGTGCACAGATGTAAACACTGAGGGGATTAAGTCTTTAATTCCCAGATCCTCCAGGCAGGCCTTGGCCTTCAGAGCAATCTCACCTCCCCAGCTGTATGTAGGGGCAAATATGCAATAGTGATTTCTAGTGTGAGCCAGAGCTTAAATTCACAGCAGGTGTATTCAAAGCTGAAGATAAATTTTCCAAACAGCTCTTGGGAAGCTCCTGAGTACTTCTGCAAGTGGCCAGATCTTATACATGTGCCAGTCTGGCAGGTGAGGTGCTCCTCTGGAGAGACTGCATGGCTGTGGCAGCGGCCAGTGTCTGGATGAGGGGAGGGTCTGGAAATACAGATCTCTCCTTGCAGCTTTGTCCTCCTACAATCTTGCTTTTAAAAAGCTCTTGCATGAATTTTATTTAAATAACAGCTTTTGGCAAACTCACTGGCATTTTGGTACTTTAAGTCCTACAAAAAGCTGTGCTTGGAAATAAAAAATAATGCAAGTAGATGTAGAGAGGAAACGTAGCTGAAAAATGAGGTGGGTGCAGCACATGCTGTGGGATGGCATATAAAATATATTATACTCTGCCAAATCATAGACATGCAGGGGAATCATTATCAGGGACTGGAAAGAGCCCTTTTTTGTATGAGTTTCAGGCTTTAGTGTATCTGAATATCACTAAAGTTAAAGTAGGGATGGTCCTGTATGGGGGAAGATGCCTCAGCCACAAAGCCTTCATGTATTCAGCTATTTTTCTGATGGAAAAGCAGTGCAGTGTTATTGGAGGAAGAAAAACCTGCTGTAGCAATATCCCAGCAGGTCTTTTAGAGCAACTGCCTGGGAGAGAGTCTACTGAAAATATTACAAAACCTGCGCTTGGCTGTGGGCAGCCAGCTTGGCACAAACATGTCAGACTCAGACTTGTACCTGTAGCCAAAGTTTTGCAAATCCAGGTCAGGTGTCATTCAACTGAAAGCCCTTTCCCCCACTGTCTAAGATGCTGCTTAGAGGGATAAGAGTCACTCAAGCTGTGGTTTTTTGGCATGGAGGCTGTTGCTTTCTGACAGCTGACTCCATGCAGACACAGCCAGCTCTCAGCAAGCCTGGGCTGAGCTGGAGCAGGTGCCAGGCAGGTCTAGGACTGACCCACAGCCCTGGCGTGGGGCTGCCTGCAAACCAGCACCTGGAAGCACTGTTCAAGGTCTTAGAATGTGAAATGCTGCACAGACAGAATTAGTAGTCTGTGCTGTGTTTGATGCTGAGAAAAGATCTCTTTTCTCTGTGAAGGTTTCACTGCTGAGACTCTGGCTGGGAAGAAGCATGCTTCCCTCCTTCACCAAAGCTCCCTGTGTACCCTCAGTGATTTGTCTTGGAGGGGCAGAGTTTGTAAAGACCTACAGCTCCTCTTTAGGGAAAATGTTGTTTTTGGCTCTGGTGCTTTTAAGCAGAAGTCAACAGCAATGACATGTACCCAGTGCATGTGTCTTTTGGCCCTACCTAGGGCCAAAGAAGGGAACAGGAGACCAGCTGTAAAGTGCAACAAGAAAAACACCACAAAAGTGGTGTGGCAGTGGCTGTTCTTCAGCTTCAAAGACTCCCTGGCAAGTTACTGCTGGGAATGTGCTTCATTTTCAAAGCTGTTTGAGCATGCTCATACCTTACCTGTGGCAACTTTCGTTGCTTTCCAGGTATGTTCACTTATCACTTTATCTTCAGCAGAGAGGGCTGCCTTGCCTGAGTGTGTGTGGATTCTCCCGCACTTGATCGTGGGCTGATCTACTCCATTTCTTCAGCTACTACAGTAGGATTTTAAACTAGGATCTTCCCTAGCTTTGCTGCATATAAATGATTAACTTTCTCTTCCTCTTGCTGCCCGAAATCAAGAGTAATGTGACCAGCAACAGAGGAGACTGTGGTATTCAGCTCTCAGCAGTTTTTATTACTCCTGCTGCTGTAGCTGAATTGCTCTATGTGCACAAGCCAGTGGTAGCAGTACTAAATCTCCTGAGTCCCTGCTGTGTGCTGGAGTGTCTAAAATGGTGCTGCTCTGAGCTTCTGCCAGTACACAGACATGTGAGTGAGTTAGGAGGGCTTTCATCCTATCTGTGCTAAAAATCACCTGCCTTAAGCCACTGATCCCTTTTC
The DNA here is from genome assembly GCA_013397195.1 of Hylia prasina. NCBI lineage: Eukaryota > Metazoa > Chordata > Aves > Passeriformes > Sylviidae > Hylia > Hylia prasina. Next base: position 506,085 of record VYXD01004372.1, on the reverse strand, counting down.
CTTCTCCTTGCAAGTCTTGCATGAGGTGAGGTGTGTGCTGGAGCTGGCAGATGGCCGGGGAGCAAACAGGTCCACACAAGCATGCAAAAAAATCAGGTTGCATCACTGCTAACCAGCTTGTGCCAGAACTTGGGTTTTCTTCTGCCTGTCACTGCCCTACCCACACTGGCTTCCCCAACACCCCTTGGCTTGGCTGTTTGGTGACCTACCTCTTGGAACATTTTTTCCCCTCCTCTCTCAGCTCTCCATAGTTGATTAGTCTAAGAGATATCAGCCATGGCACATTGTTGAATTCATTTTTAGATACAATGCTGTGCCAGAGATTTGTTTGCTTAATTACAGAAGTACTATTATTTCTGCTGTCGTATGCCTGGATTTGGTTTTGCTCCTGAGGCTGGTGCTGATTTCAGCCTCCTTTCCTTGGGTCTGCTTAAAGATTTTTTTTGTTGTTGTTCTGTTGAATTAGAGCAGATATCCCCAGTTTGGACAGTAATAAATAACTAAGTGGACTGAAGAATCAACAAGTGGTTTAACCATGTCACTACTGCAGCACAGGTAAGTTTTTATCGCTTAGATCTTCAACTCTTAACATCTGTATGTAGTGCAGGGTTGCTTAGCTCCATGCACTGGCACTCTCTGCATCTGTGGAGACAGGTCTCACGTCAGTGCCACACATGGCAAAAAGCCGGGTTTGGGTGCCCAGGATGCCACATGAGACAACCAACTTCTTCCTCAGCAGACCCACATATCATGTGGAGTAGAGACAAGCTTCATGCAACTGGAGCATGTGTTGAAGCTCCTTGACTTGATGCTTTGGTCATGCATGCCTGAGCAGTGGGGCATGAAGGTGCAACCCAGAGCTGCAAGATCAGAGGCAGAAAGTCTCAGTACAACCCATGTCAGACTGTGTGCTCACACCAAGTGATGATGTGAACCCTGATGGTTTTCAGCAATTAATAGCTTAAAGTCTAGCATAATTTTGTTAAGCTCTTGCAGGGATTTGGAATTTCCCAGTGTGATCCCACTGACAACAAGAGACAAAGGAGGTAAAGATATTTGAGTCAAGTTTTCAGCAAAAGCCTTCTCTCAAGTTCTCATTCAAAATACAGCTTTACATGTCAAGCTGTGAAACACCAGGTATATCCATGTTTCAAACTTATTTATTTGGAGGACAAGACAAATACTACTAGTTAAAAAGTTCTCTATTGGTTTTCACTCTTACTCAGGTTTGCTGAAAGGGTCTAGGATTTAATATTGTTTATGGCAACAATTAAACATTACAAGGAAGGGAGTGCTTTGGCCAGGTCCCTTCACAGAGTCTGAATTTACATGAGGGTTAGAAGGCTCATTGGGGCTAATCCCTGCTAGCATTATACATCATCTGACAGTTGCCAAGGAGACAAGGATAATCTGAGTGAAACAAGATATGTGAGAAGGGTATTTATGGACATTTGCCTAACGATGCTGGTGGAATGCACCAAGAAGTGATTTTTGAGTGCCTTTGAAGTACTACCTCTTCTGTGATGAATATGGAGGACTGGTACACATGCAAAAAATATCCCTGTGAAATTAAAGCAGCAACAGCTTGGCCTTGTTTTTTCCTCTCATCCTTTGGTGGCCTCATCCAGTGCTATGGGTGACGCCTTAAGATTTTAGCCTTTATATTTTTCAAATCCTGTACTGCACCAGTGCATAACTATAAACTGCATATAAAGTGTTAACTCCCGTCTTCACATTTTGGCCAGACAAAACAATTCCTCTAGACGTAAAACTCAAGGGCACCCTACAGCCTCAGGTACTGAAAAGTATAAACAGAAGTGAATTTGGGGGGAGCGAACTGGGGGAACATGACTTTATTACCTGAAGCTGTAATTGGAGGATTAACCTCTGATATGCAAATGGATCAAACTTATTTTTGTCTGAAAAACTCATGACCATTGTCCATCTTGGGTGTAGCCTCTGGGTGGCTTCTGACTGCCCAAGGTGTCTCTATTGAAGGCCTTTAATAAATACCCACTCTTGCTCTCTTAATCTTGTCCAGCCTCTGTTCTGGGGAGCCACTCCAAGGCATCATGGGGAGGGGCAGACAAGGCTTTTGCAGTGCTGTGAGTTCCCTGTCCAGCCTTTGTGGCATCAGCAGAGTATATACAAGGATAACCAGTGTAAAGAAGCCATTTCAGTCTGACAGAGGCTTAATGAAAACTGTCCACTCCTCCTGCTTGAAATACTCACATGTGCCTCACACAAAGTCTCGGATGCCAAGTGGTGTGAGGGAAGGGAAGAGTGGAGGTGGTGATGTACAGGTACTTATAGGCATGGAGGTGTGTGTGCTTTGTCAATGGCTTTACAGCCAGCCAGCTCATTCCTCCACCCTGCAGGGTGAGCCCAGCTGCACCACAGACACCTGGCTCTGGGTGCTTGTGTCACATTTACTGAGCTGTGGGCAGGGTTAGCATCACAGCCTACTTGGTATGTGGGTCTAGACAGGCATTTTGGTCAATTATGCCACTTTCCCTGACCTGAGGTGGCTTATAGCTCTGCTTAGGGAGATTAAAAGAAGCCAGAGAGTTAATATCTTCATTTGAACAAGTTCATGCTTGGAAAGGCTTCTGCACTGTTGGTTTCACACAACAAAATATTTTCTTGGCAGGGTGTTCCCTGGCCATGGAAAGGGTCAGAGATTGTTGGAGGAGGCCCATGTCTGGGACCAGGAGCACTAAAGCTGTGTGATCTGGAGCTGACCCACACTGGGCAAATCTTCCTTTCCTGTGCTGAGGTAAGGCAGAGATGTGCAATGAGGGAGAAAGCTGCCTGTCTCCTTCCCTCTCCCCCAGTTTGACCTTCTTAGTCTCTGATACTGTCTCTTGATGGAGGATTAAGAAGGATGGAAAGACAGAAGGAATTTCCCAAAGTTTGAATGCCTGATGCAAGTAACTCCTTTGAAAGGAGGGAGATGCTGAGAGCCAGCCTGCAGCTGATGGGCTGTGTCTCGTGATGCCAGAATTAATCTGGGTAAGCAGAGATTAACTGAGCTGCTGGACTGGATAATGCCTGAACTGGTTTATTGCAGCTCCTACTGATAAAGTAGTAGCCCAAGCCTAGGAGACCCCTCCTTGTCTGCAGCTCTGCAGGGTGAGGGCCTGTGCCCATGGCAGCAGTGCCTCAGGCACAGGAAGGCCTCAGAAGAGGTGGCATTAATGAAATCATCAATTTCATAACCATTTGCCTGAACCCCTTAAAGCTTTAAATATTTACGAGTTAAATGTCTCTAACAGTCTGGGCCCTTGCGCTAAGGTGGAGAGGGAAATAAAGGCTAAGCAGCACATTTAGGGAGAATTTGTGCACAAAGTGAAGTACAACATTCAGTAAAGCCTAGGGAAATAAATCTCTCTGGAATAGAGGCAAACCTACAGGAATAATTTGAGTTGGCAAATCCCTGTGCAACTTCATGGACGATCAATAGATGTTATTTAGACAAATATCACACTTACATTCTACCAACGATCTCTTTAGAACAAATATGGTCATTCCAGGCTTTCTCATTTGGCTTCTAAACATAAATCTGTTGAAAAGTATGACTCCCACAAAATCTGAGTCTATCAAGCATTTTGAATAATGCCCTGTTTACATTTGCTTTCACCCTTTCATTACTTTATGTTCATGTAGAGTTAAAATGCAAGTCAGTTCCAAAGCCTTTGAGATCACTCATTCCTTGTGAGTATTCCCTCAGGCTTCTCTGCCTCATTCTTTAGTATTCACAAATAGCAAGAAGACATGACCTGATGTTAGTCAAACTCTTGCCTGCATAAAAGGGAAACCTCAGAAGATCTCTTTCAGACTTAACTTTGCCTAGTCCTTCTTGTATCAGTGCAAAAATTGGCCATCCCTGACTGATGTCTACTTGGCCACTTCCCAAAAGTTTCCTTTGATGGAGACTTTGTAGAGTCTCTGGGCCATCTCCTCTAGTCAGCCAAACTTACATCTGTTTTTTTTTTTAATATCAGTCCAATTCTTATCCTGTAATTTATACAGATTGCCGTTTATGTAAGGGGCATGGAGAATAAAGCTTATACTTGGTCAAAGAGTAATGTCTGAGCACCACCTTTAGCCTGTCATGCTGTCAGTGTGGGACACAGAGCACTAAATTCCTATTCCACACCTTAAAAACAAACAAAAAGCCCCATTCCAATTCATCCCCATTCTATAAGATCAAGAGAAAAGCTCAAACTCTTGTGTGCTCTGCCTGAGTGGAGAGATTTCTCATTCACTAGGGTCTTGTTTATTGGTTTACACTGACAATTACTGCCTAGTCTGTCAGTGCCTCAGTTTCCTGGTGTTCCAATAAAATCTATGCAAATCACTTGCTCACCAAGTAAAGAAACAATGGAGAACTCTTTAGGTACTTCTTCAAAAGCTGCCCTTCTCTTGAAATTTGGGGGTGTTTTTGTCCTGAAACACTTTACCTGCAAAAGCAATAAGGACTATGGATTTCTTCTATAAATATAGACCCTTCCCTCCAGCAAGTCTAAAGGTTTGTACCTGTCTAATGCTCCTGGTGTGAGTGACAAATCTGCTGGTCTACACCTGAATTGTAGAAGACTTGTATTTGCCTGGATCTGAGCTTGCAGACAACCAAGTACAATGATGCTTTGTTCAACAAGTAACCAGGAACAGCTCAGGCTAAATAGCCACCAAATGGAACAGCTTTCTAAGAGCACCTCTGTCAGTACAGAACTGTGCCAAGTCTGGAAGTGGATTCAGGGATAGACTTTAAAGGATGTAGAGAACAAAGCAATCACAAGGTTAAATTGTTATCTTGGTGCACTGAAGTGCAAAGGAACTAAAGCAGTTCATTTAAAGGGCAAATCCAATGAACTGGATGCTTTAGTTACCCAAACATCTGCAGGTCTTGTAACTGTTCTGTGAAAGCTCTGCATCTATGACACATCTTCATTACTGTGCTAATCTTGGTAGAGTCATAACCCAGCTGAAACTATCCAGGCAGTCCTTCCTTTTAAAAATGTTCTTTCCATTCTTTAACATACAAACCTTCCAGGGAAGAACAGTTAGGACAGAGCGAGAACAGTTAATGGACTGGTTCCCAACACTTCTGACCTCAGCAGTCTCCCCTCAAACACTGACAGGGATCCCATCCATGGAAATCTGTTGCAGGTCTTAGCATCTACAGAACTGAGACTCTGCAGAAGGATAACTATTGAGATTGTGAGGCCAGCCTGTATCTCCTCCAAATTAAATGCTCTCTTAGCCTTTTACTTTAGGTGCTCTGACATGCAGATCCCTTGACTTATGTCCTCATCTGTCAGCAGTTTCCTGTTGTACCCTTGCCTCTGGATACTGTTGTGTCCCTATTTGAGGTGGAATTTCCTATCCCTGTGGTGGTGTTGCCAAGCACGAGCCAGCTCTGTATTGAATTGCGACCACCAGAAATCAACAAGAGTGTCTTGCTGATCCTGTATCTCTGCTCAAAATAAACTGGGTTCTGCTAAATACCATTCTAAACAAGATGTTGGTTAAGCTCTAGGCTGTTTTGCAAGAAGCCCCTGATTCCATGGGTAATCAGAGCACCCAATACAGCTGGGTATTATTTTACCCCCTCAGTGTAAAAGATTTCTGTCTTGAGCTATTGTCTACTAATTTGCATTTAGAAAAAGAAAGCCTGCTTGAAAAAAGAAGGAATTTGAAGACTTTCATTATAAAGTGTGCAAACTTTAGAACCCAGAATGGGTCTTCAAAGATCAAATGCTTTTAATTGTTTTTTTTCCTTATGTAGCTATTTGCAAAGTTTTCAATCATGTTTGTCTCTGGTTCTAGCTAGTAATGCTGTGGCTGGATACAAACACCTTCTGTGTCCTACTTTCTAGAATCTCCTGGAGGAAGTGTTTACAGCAAGTGTGAATAAGCAGAAATATTTTGAAAAAAATTCTTCTGCCCACATGTTCCTACCTCTGAGCTACTGCATAATAAAACAATTCCAATAAACAACCTGGATGTAAACAGAATAGCCACTTGAAAATTCCAATAAACAGTGCAAGAGGAGAGGAAAGGATTCATTCAGAATTTTATCCTCTTACTCCAGGACAAGTTCAGTTTCAGTTTTATGATGGATTCTGGCTTTCAGATGTTCACAGATTAGTGGTGCTGCTGATGTCTCAAGACAGATCCTTGCATGAACTTTAAAAATATCTTCTAGGACCACTTGCTGGAGGAGAAAGCTGGGCTCTGAGCTGGACTCAGCTGAAGTGCAAGGAAGAACAGTGTATGGCTGACTATCAGGGGCTTTACACCTACGTGTATTTGTCCAAGAGAGTGCTCTGGACACTCATTCCTGCAGATAAGCTGCCCAGTGAAAGGGGTTGGTGGTGGGACAGAAGTGTGGCTCTGTGACTCCTCCCGGGGCAGCCTCTGCTGCTCCACCCAGACACCGCGAGCCTCTGAGGGTGGGAGATGAGCCACGCACAGCCTGAAGGCTCAGTGGCTCGGGCAGACAACCATTTCTCTGGTGCCATGTCCCGAGCTGGACTCCTGGGACTCTGTGCCAAGCCCTGGCAGGGTCACCCTGTGTGGGCTCACTGATCTGGTCACAAGGGACTCTTTCCACCCAGGATATAAAATGTTTACCTGTCCCCCAGCAGGCTCGGGAGCTCATCGTGGCTGGTACAGACAACAGGCTGCCCTGGGCTGGTACAGCTCCAGCGCGATTTTTGGGGGGGAAATTGCCATGAACAGAGGAGAAAAGGTGGGGAGGGGCCCGCGGGGGATGCAGAAGAGAAGCGGGAACACGTCCTGGCAGCGAGCCGAGCCCACGGGGGTGGCAGACGGGCCGCGGCCACCGCCCGCCCGTCTCAGACGTCACCAGTGCGTCTCCCTGCGTGTCCCTGACTGGCGTGGCATTGCAAGCAGAGAAATCACACCCGGTTGCCACAGCAACATCACCAGCTGGGACATGCCGTGCTGTCATCCAGCAACCAGCGAGGGGTCCCCGGGGATGGAGGGGATGCTCCGTTGCCCCAGAGGAGGATGAGGGTCCCAGCCAGCCCCTGGGACCCAGGGATGCCACCCTTTTGCCCAGGAGCAGCAATTTGTGTAGTTCCACTGCCTTAGCAGTAACAATTTTTTTCCCAATGTTAATAGTAGTCTCATCCTTTTCCTAGGGAGGGCTTTGCTATTAATTAACCCCTGTTTTATTCCATTTCATAGAAACATGAAATGTTAAAGGATTGGAATGGACCTTACAGATCACCTAGTCCCAACTCCCCCTGCCACAGGCAGGGAATCCTCCTACTAGATCAGGCTGTTCTAAGCCCTGTCCAACCTGGTTTTGAACATTGCCAGGGTTGGGACAGCCACAACCTCCCTGGGCAACCTGCTCCAGTGTCTCAGCACACTCACAGGAGAGAATTTCTTTGTAATACTTAACCTAAATTTCCCTTCTTTTAATTTGTCCCCATTCTCCCTTGTCCTATCACTACAGCCCGTTCTCTTTCTGCCCATTCCCTAAGTGCTCATCAGCACTTAAAACCAAAGGACTCAAGGGTAAAAATCTTACATGAAATGAGTGTGTGCAAAATCCTTGGGCAAATTCTGTAGGGGTGCTCCCCGTCATGTTTGCTGAAATTGCTTCTTTGGCACTTCCTGTATTTACTCCTTGATGTTTGGATGCCCCTGTTCCTGTTGGGTCCCAAAGCTCTGTGTGTCCTAAAATGGGGTTAATGGATGCTGCAGGCTTGGACTGACTCTCAGCAGAGGGTTGAGCCTTTCTCCTTGTTCTCCCAGAGGGATGGTGGGTAAGTGCCACTCAGCAGTGACCTCAAGGTGTTTCTCCATTACCTTCTAGGGCACTGAATCATTTCATTGAAGGACTCTGCAGGTGAGAACACACAGCTGCAGTCACGTCCTATATTTACAGCTTTAGCATGGAAAGCCTCAGCACTCTGGGCCTGATGTGGCATGAAGCTGAATTATTAACAAGTGCTCTCTGCTAGAGGAGAAGCAACTGGAGAGAAGGAACCTTTCTCATTAGCATTCCCTGGGTGATCAGGGATCTGGCTATGTGGCGTGAGGATCTGCTGATGCTCCAGAGGGGTGGGGAGCTGAGGAATGAGGTTACTGGGAGGTTTGCTGGAATCAGTGTTTGGCTCTGTCTGGTGCTGGTGTCTGTTTCCTCTCACCTCAGCATGTGTGACACGAGTGAGCCTTATGCCAGGCACAAAACAGTGCTCAAGGGCTGTCTGCCTTCCCTCAAGAAATGAGCAGGCCCTCCCCAGAACTGCCAAGATAAGGACGTACTTCAGCCCCTTCAACAGGAAGCAGTGCTGCCTTTTCTCCTGCAATTTCCCCTTCCATTGAATTTAGACTGCTCAGTGGTGATGCAGGTGAAGATTTGCTATTCAGGACTCTGCTTGAGGAGTTCAGTGTAGAGTTCCTTATAATAAGCTACTCACTGAATAGGTCCAGTAAGCACTTTGAAGAGCAAAAACTGGAGAGTTTTATGAAAAATAATTCAGTGTAGTGGCTGATCTTCACCTTGAAATGTAGGGATAGTCAAAGCAATTCTTCTTTTGCTCAGGTTCACTCAGGATCTTTGTCTGGTTAAAAATAAACCCCTGAAGCAGGACTTAAATTCAGCCTGACTTGCCTCTGTGCTAAGGATGGGGCTCCCCACAGACCCCGCTGGGCTATTGGAGACAACTTAATAAACAAGAAATATATGGAGGCTTGCATTAAGCACCTGTACAGATAAAATAAGGAATTAAAGACATAATTCATAGTGCAATTGCTACAAATCTCTAGCATGGCAAAAGCAGTGCATCTTGCCCAGCACATTTCTTCAAATAACTTTCTTTTTCAGTGAATAATCTGAATTTCTTAGAACCAACATTATTCCTATGCTGATAGACCCAGCAACCAACCATTCAGAAAAATCTGTTCAAATAACTGACAACAGACCTGCCTCTCTTGTGTGTTCTTGACCACAAAGGGATGTATTTAAAATACAAGTAATTTGGAAAGGAGAATACAAGATGGTCAGCTTGTTCTTAAATAAAAATCTGTTTATTTCAAAGCAAAGCCAGGCAGTGCCTGCCAGCTCTCTAACATGCTGCATGAGCATGAAGTGAGAAACTTCAGCTGAAATATTACTGAAAGGAAGGTTTTGTGGTTAGTAAATAGTACCTCCTTTGGAGAATTATAGGCTGGCTGCTCCTGTTCTTGCTCTAGCAGAGGGATTGACTGAAACACCTCATTCTTTGTAGCAGCATGCTGGCTCTAGATGCTGAGTGAATCTAAGGAGTTGGTGATTGAGGGCCCTTCTGAGGAATGCCACAGCAGCCCAGCACTCCTCTCTAAACACAAGGAGCTGTTTCAGCAGTGCAAGACGACACTCTCCCACTGCCCCGGGAATCAGATTTGCATTGCAAAAACTACCTGAGCCTGACGTTGTGAAATCGCTCCCCTGTGCTCCATGTACCATAAAAGAAGCCCAGCTGAACTGGGAAGGATGAGCCTCGCCCAAACTACACGCAGCAAACAGCTCCAGGAGCCAGAGCTGGGGAGCAGGAAATGTGTGGGAAAGCCATCTGGTGAAGGCACTCAGAAACAGCATGGAAGTCTTTTTTCATTCACTTCCTGACCAAGTAGTAATATGTTGCCTCATTATAGGAAGATGACTGCTTGTTATTATTATTTGCATTAGTAATTCCCAGAAGCCCAAAGGTGGGGACAAGACTGTGTTACCTGCTGTTGGCACATGTAAGAGGAGACCTTTCCCTATACACATTCACCCATATAAGGACAGAAAGCATAGGATTGTGTTTTTTGAGGTTTTTTTCTTTTTCTTTTTTTATCCTAGTGGGGAATTGAAACAGATGGGAGAGACTGAAGGAGCTGGAAACAGAACATGTAATAATTCCCAAGGCTCAACCTTCTCAGCAGAACTGTTCTTTGACTCCTATACTTCAGCTCTGAGCAGTGAGTGGTTTGTACCCTGGCACACTGCTCATGAGGAGCTCCACAGTTCTCCTTGGTAAACTCAGCATTTAGCTTTGTGTGGACACACTGTTTGAGAGCTCCTGTACCCTTTGCTGTGCTGAGGCAGGGGGAGGGAAATCACAGCAGTGTGCAGAAGGGATTTTAATCATCATGTATTAAATTAAAAAACACTGTGGAGGTCTTAAACTTGCTCTTTGGCATTTCAATCATGTCTTTCACTATGTGCTCTCAGTCCAGCCAACCAAATTTTCCCCGTGGTTTAATGCTGTTCTAACGTCTGGCAGTATCTTTGTTCTGCTAAAAGCAGAGAACCAAAGACTGTATTTCAAGAGGAGGCAAAGTTCCTTATAGCCTACTTACTATTATTAGACATTTAAAGTTCTCCTATATCACCACCTCATTGGAAGACCTCAAAACATTTTAAGGACCTTATTTTAGCCCTCTTGGTGACAGAGTCAAGAGGCTAATTTTTAGATACTGGAACAGACTTAAAATCCTATCCTTGAGTTTTTCTTATCAGTCTTTGCTAGAACTGATGATGGATTTTTTCAGTCCCAGGCATTAATTGCAAGGCAGAGCTTTCCAGGTCCCCCTGCTCTCCTTGTGTGAGTGTGCGTGCTTGGTTAGCTGGCATTTGTGCCAGGTTTAGACAAAGTGAGTATGTGTTAGCTTTTCATCTCTGGGGAAGGCAGGGTTAAAAAAAAATGTCCTAAAGACTAATTAGTTGGTGAAAGTATGGCAGCAGCAAGAAGGAGGAGGGGCAGGATGAAGGAGATGGTGGCTGCTGTCCTGCTTTGAGGTAAAAGAGGCTGAAGCCCAGGGAATCCAGAAGAAACAAGCAGGACCATGTGGGCTGGCAGCTCCTGAGGCTGACTGTCTGTCATTCACATAGAGCCCAGTGCCAAGGGGATACCTTCTCCAGGAGAGAGATGATGAAGTGTTGTTAAATGGGGCCATGAGGTGTTAATTGCTAAAAACTGTAGAAATTCAAATTTAAGGAGCCAGTACCTACTAGCTTAGAATGACTCTACCAGAGAGAAGCCTGTCTTTGTGTCCTGTGAGTGAGGCAGGATACAGAGTGTTGGATGGGGCAGACTTGAGGCTCTGAATAAGGCTTTCATCACTTCATCCCAGACTTTTCACAACTCTCTGCTCCCAAACAACCCACAGTGACACAAGTACAGAACCAGGAACACAAGGAGGATACCAGCAACACCTTAAAGGTCACAGAAGCTGTGACAGCGCCTCTTTGTAGGACTTTTCCTCTCCCAGTGCCCAGGTGAGACTCCAGCCTGTGGCAGGAGTGGTTGTGGGCAAGGACATCCCTGCAGCTCCTATTTGTCCTTCTTATTAATTGGAAGCCTAAGTGGTAAGAGGAGCCAGAACTACATGGGTGCAGGGTTTAGGCAGAGTCACTGCCTCAGGGATTACATGTGTAACCTCTTCAGAATAAGAGACCAGACATATGAGACTGCAAATACACTATGGAGCAGCAAATATGGAATATTAAGCAGCCAGCAATCAAGTGCTAATATAATGCTGGGATTTTTAAAAGCCTCAGCTAAAGCCCTGAAAATGACAACAGATTGCTCCCCACTCTTTTTCAATTTGTCCAAATTTTCCTGACTGTGGGAAGACTGTTTACACCCTTTCCATACCCATTGCTGTATTTGAGTTACTGGCAAGTTTTGGCCAGGTGACAAGCTCAATGAGCACTGGATCGTGCCTCAGCAAACATCAGCTCTGTCTCTATCAGAGCTTATCTGCATTGGAGAAAAACTGTCCTCCAAGCTGGGAGCAGGGCTGGGCTGGAATGGGAAGGGCAGCACCAATACTCAGCATTTTTGAATATGGCAGTTCTGAAGTGGGTCAGTGAAGACCATTTCTGGCACGAATAGGGAGTTAAGGGAACAAAACCCATGTTTGGACACCACATGCTGGTAGACTTAATTTGGTGATTCCTCTGACAAGGCTTTGTGAGTGGCTCTCTGAGCATCTGGCTGTAGCACAAGTGAGAATAATCCCATGTGGTTTAAAAGCCCAAAACAAGCTGTCTGGTTTGCCTCGCCTACATTCTAGTCTGTTCTTCCAGTTTATGCCTATGCTGGGACCATAACCAATCTTACATTCCCCAGACAATGACAAAAATCACACATGCACAGAAAATTACTGAGAGTCACCAGATCTGATGGGAGCCAAGTTCTTAACCCTGGATAAGAAACCTGACACAACACAGGGCTTGTGCAATCTTGGGTGGAAACTCTCATCCATGGTGTATGTGGAATATGCTCTGTCCAGAGAAAAGGTGAAAGATCTGTATCTCACTTGGGACACACTGCTTTAAAAACATGGATAAACTTAGCAAAATTCCTGAGGTAAAGGATGAGGTCTTTTTAGTTTGCTTGTCTGGTTGTTGTGGTTTTTTAAAGCCAGTTAATCAAACTGGACTAAGTGACTTTTTTAATCCTTGACAAGAAAATCTGCAGTGGAATGAGGAATGACTTCCTCAAGCGTCAGTACAGAGTGTCACCCAAAACTTGCTCTTCTCACCTCCAGAGGCACAGGGCAACTGCATAGACAGCTTGAGTGAAGACCTGTACATTTGGATCTCTTCAGTCCTCTGATCCTAGTGTTGTGGTTGAGGCGTCCATCCTCCCATAGGCAAAATTCCTGTGTCAGCCCCAGAGACTCAGCTCTGACAGAATCTAGTCTGAGAGATGTTCTCACAGTGTAAGATGAGTCTCTTCAGCATGAATCTGTGTGTATGTTTTTGTTCTATGCTATTTTGGGAATAAGCAACTGATAACAAGCAAGTGCTTTCTTCTGCTGGAGTAACTGTGTTCTCAAGCATTAAAATTATGGTTTGTACTAACTGTCCAGTGGGGAGGAAGAAAATCAAGGTTCTTAATTCCAGAAGACAGGTTAACTTCTGGGGGAAGGAGGCAGAAACTGTTAAGTCATTTGCTGTCAGAAAGGAACTCATGCTCCAAGTATTCAGTCAATTAGGCTGATTTGTAGAAGCCTCACTATAAATCCTCTTTCATTCAGAGGCAAGTTAAGCTCTTTGATGAAACACAGCATTCCAAGGAATTTCAGTAGGTTCTCACACATCTAACCATGGCAAAATTATCTGTAGTGACACACCATCTGAGACTGACATGGTATGTTCAATTCTACAACACTACAGCATATGTATCTCAAAAAAGGGAGCCCTGCAAAAAGCCTTTCAACCCCGCTGTTGCAGATTAGCCTTCTTCTTGCATGCTACATTTGTTCAGCCTATTAGTAAATTAGAAACAGATTTTCTAAATCAGTTCTAGCTACGAAAACAGTTGAGAGAGAGAACTATGCAGTAAATGACCACTCAACCCAGAAACACAACTGTTTTGCCAAAGAAATGCATCAGTACTTAGAGGTGTAAAATGAGTTTAAAGGCAGCATGTCTTATCGGGGCACCTGTGTGACATGACCAGAAGCAGAACAGTTTGTTTCCCTGGAAGTGGGAGCTTTCCCACTCCTTTGCCCCAGAGGGGGATGACAGCAGAGCTGTGACCCTGTCCTGTGCTCAGCTGTGCCACCCAGCTGACTCACCCTGCTGAGCTGGTCCAGGAGTCTTTGGTTCTGCTCGGAGAGTTCCTGGACAGCGCGCGTCTTCTCCCGGTCGGCTTCGCGCAGGTGGACCTGCTGCTTCTCCAGCTCGTCCTGCAGCTGCTTCACATCGCTCTCCAGTTCAGACACCCTTCCTTCCCACTCTCCCTCCTTGTTCTCAAATCGCCGCCGCAATTCGTGTTTCTCTTGTTCCAGGTGCTAAAAGATGGGGGGGAAGAGGTTAGGAAGGGAGGCAAAAAAGGTGAACGTCTCCTTTTCCACACCTATGCTTGGCTAAAACCTTGTGCAGGAAAGAGAAGGGTGACTGAGCATGACAGTGCCATGGGGATGGCAATTCCACATCAGGGCAGGTCACTGGCACGACAGCCATTTTCCATTTCCAGCAACTGGCCTTGTCCTTGGCCACTGGAGTTCAGCACATTGAATTTTTTACTGAAATAACTGCCAGAAGAGTAAAGTAGGCTGCATGTCAATAGGCAGAATATATAGGTCAGACAGAACAATTGATTTAGCAGAACCCAGCTTAACTCCAAAGCAATATTTCAGTGGTCAGTGGCATAATTCTTTTAAAACTGCCTTTATAGTCAAAATACACAAACCGTATACCCTTACTATTGCTGAGGAATGTAGATGAGGCATCCTTGTTGTCATATGGGTCTCATGAACAACAGTTGAATCATCTATCCATTTGCTCCTTCTATTCCTGACCTAATTAGTTGTCTGAGAGTTTGATAGTGCACAGTAACTCCATTGTTTGATGCAGTCTGCTCTGGAATGGCAATGGATGCAATGAACTGGTTGCTATAGACATTATGTACGTGCATGTTCTGGGTTCAGGTTTCTTAGAAATCACTCTCAGTTCTGGAGACTCTGCTCCACTTTGGATTGGCTAAAAAATGAGGGACAGCACAAATCTGGTGGAACTTTTGCATGTTTTACAGTCTCAGTTAAATGAGGGCTTGACTGAAACAGAGCTGCAAATCAGGTCAAACCAGAATTATGTTGTGCCCATTTGAAAGAATCCCTGCTCCAAAACTCTGAGCTTGAATTTCCCCTGGTGACTAAAGACACACTTTACTTTCGGAACAGTCACAGACTGGGGACATGGGCATGTCCCAGGATTAGCAGGGAAACCTGAAAAATGGGAGTCCTCTCCTTGTTGATTGTCCTCTGATCCCCAGAATAATCTCCTGCTACTCTCTATCAGATTCCCCAGTCTTCAAGAAACATGTCTTAGAAAAGAACAGAAACCCACTGGGCCAAACACTGATAGCACTTGCCTACTTCTCCCAGGTGAATTGCTCCCTGGTGAACAATTCCCATGGCACTTCTGAAGGAGGGAAAAATAAACCTGCTAGGCAGAAAAGAAAATTGCACTGCATTTATGTGAAGTGGCTTTTTATTGCTTGTTAGAAACACAGGCTGTGAGGGGGCTGTTTCCCCTGGGTGCCTATTGCTGATGACACACAGCCTCCCTGGCAGGGTCCGTCACCTTCCCAAGCAGGTCTGAATGTCAAAAGCCTCCTGTTCCTCTCTAGCCCTCTGGCCCGTGCATTGCTAATCTTCCACCTTTTTTTGCTCTGCCATGCAGATGCCATGTTTTCTCTTTCTTCACCTGATCCCCAAATCCTTTCTTATGCTCCTACCAGCTCAATGTAGCAGCATGTTGCTTGTGCCCTTCCAAGTCTTTCTGCAAATTCCAGACTTTCATGAAAAACCCTTAAATATAAGGGAAAGTTGATTAAAAACAGTGGCCCATAGCAGGGGATTTCCCCATGTTTCAGACACCTAAAGAGTGAGCATCGTTGCAAATGAGACTAAGCAGTAATATAAATATTTTAATGCAATAGATAGGCATGAGATCCCAGCACCTGGCCCATGACAACCACTGCAAAGAAATCTTGTTTGTAGTCCAAGTGTGGCTGGAGTAGCCACAATTTCACTTTCAGCAGCACACTGAAAATTCTGTCTTTTATAGCTCTGCCTTTTTCACTGCTAGGCAACATTTAGAAAGATCCAGGGCCTTCTCTAAATGGAAAGTGGAACTTCAGCCTGCTGAGAAGCAGCACTGCAGCTGAAGTGCCCCAGACACCCAAATGTGATTTAGAAACCACTGATTAGCCTTGTCAATCATTTAAAAAGCACTTTAGTCCTTCACTGCAAAAGAAAATCTCCACTACACACGGCCCCAGTCCAAAGCCATCCACAAAGGCTGGCATTAGAAGGAGGTGAAGAATATCAAGTTTATTCTGTTGTGCCAGAGAAACCAGAACAGAGCAATGGGGCATGGAGAGGCTGTTGCAAAGAAGAGGATAACCCAGATGAGATGTATTGACTGGTCCCTCTTCCTTCTGCAAGCAATCATCTCCCCTGGCCTGCCCTCACCCCAGCACCTGCAAGGCTGCAAATCTGGAGAGGGGACTTCTGTAGGTAGTCCTGATAGGGCAAACTGCTGTCCTCAGTAGGGAAGTTTCTTGTTTCCTGAGTTTCTTGTCTGTCCGTTCAGCAGCTGCTCATTGATTTTTACACATGGTACATTTGTTCAGCCTATTAGTAAATTAGAATGTTTTCTTCTGAAAACAGCTTCTCTTCAACTTAACTGAGCTGGGCTGGCCCTCATGTAAAGAGATGAAAGCAAGGAGGAGTTTCCCAGCTGATAAAGATGGTTCATACTGTAAAGCGCCTGGACACAGCAGGCTCCTCTGTGGCACAGGAACAGCAGTATTAACTGTTTTAATCCCTGACAGAGGATAAAACTGTCTAGGATCACATATCAGAATTTATTACAGAACTTCAATTTCATGACTAGAAATTAATTTAAATTCAGGCTGTGAAGTGAAAGGTTTGCCAGAGTAGATGTATGGCAGGAATGCTGTACCTCAGCAATGAACCCACAAAACTAGAAGTTATTTAATCTTGAGGCAAAACACCCAATAAGCAGACCAGTGCCTTGGCTGTTGTGAAATGGAGAAGCTTCACTGAGCTCTTATAACCAACTCTGAACTGTGAATGCAGAGAAAATATCTCCTCCTAAGTGCTACTTAAAAAACATTGTATCAGGTTGTCACCAAGGATCTCATCTGAGACTTTGCTTCTTGTCACCATCAGAAAGTTCTTAGCATAGGGAAGGAGGGACCAGCTGTGGGTCCTTCCTCTCTGCTCCTCTGAAATGAAAAAGCTTATTGTGAAATTTTATTCACTTTGGTGGCAACAGGAGGAGGTCAAGATTTAATCTGCAGAGGCTGAGATTATCAAGCTTCTGTTTTAGAAGATTAATGTTGAAATTTGATTTTTTGTGTGAAGCAGCACTGGGTTAAATTTGCCAAACCCAGTGGAAAAAAAATTGCCCTTAAGTAGATAACACTAACTCCTCTCAAATGGGTAGCCTGGAAAACAGCAATCTGTTACTCCCCTGGGAAGTCAGGGTGATAGTAATGGGATGAAAATATGTAAACACTTGGTTGTGTTTACAATCTCTTCATTTACCTTCTGAATGGGCCTGTGAGAGCAGAGGTAAACATTTGTGGGATGTTATTTAAAGTACTATAAAGTCATAGTTTCTCCCCTCTCCTTTTCACCTCTACATTTTGGAAACAGTGAGTGGTATTTGAGGCTCCTGAACTCCCTAAGAGGCAGCTCGGTGGGTACCCAAACTTGTCTGTTTTTCCTTTAACCATAAGAAAGGTTCTACTCCAACTCCTAAGGAAAAACCATGTCAGCACAACACCACATACATCCGTTCTTGTTTAAAGATCAATGTGGAAACATTCACTCTGGAAATTTTAATACTCTGGGAAATTCTGATCTGATAAACAGAGCCACTAACCAACAAATTGGGCAAATGTCATCTTCACTATTTTTCTATTAGAATAGCAAAGGCAGAGAGATTCCCCTACAAAGAGGAAGGGATCAGCTGAGGTAAAATGACAAGTTTAATAAGAGAGAGGAATTTTTTGTCAGGAGAACAAAGGGCATACAGTAATTTCACAAATCCTCTTGCACTTGAGAAATGTTAAATCTGTGAGGAAGGAATACAGGAATATGCAGGACTGTGCAGAAAGGACTGATCTAGGACTGTGACTTGAAATGTGAATGTTAATCCAGCACTGTTCAAACTCTCTCCTGAAAGGTTAGAGAGGCTTTTTTCAGCCTTCTAAGCAGTATTACTTACTGGAAGAAATACAATTTCAAGAGTACCTCTGAGGAAGAGTGAATAATAGTGGCTCTCTCACAATTGTGCAAGAGAGTTGTTCCAAAAAAAGCTGTCTGCACAAGTCTTTTTCTTTGTAATAGCTCTATTTTATCTTTTAAAATCAATAAATAGCTCAATCCCCCGAGTTCCTGGCAAACAGCTCTCTCCAGATACCTGTAGGCATTTTTCAGAGCAAACAGCTAACAGCGATGTATCATTAGGGCTTATCTCCTGCCATGCCTAAAGCCTTAGCTGCAACAGCTTAAGCGTAAGGGTCACATTTGCTCTGTAGCTCAGTACCTGCTGTGCAAATTTAACTTCCGAGGTATTTCTGTGACGAGATGAGCCGCGCGCATCTCTCCCAGGTGGTCCCCCCCAGGAGCCTCCAGAGCGCGGTGCTGCAGCCCGGCCCCACACGCCGGCTCTCGGCCGGGGGGAGCGGGGAAGAACGGCAGCTTTGCCTCCCCCAGGCCTCGCAGGCATTGCTCAGACCCTTTCTTCCCCGTCACGGCCACAGCGAGTCCCGTGGGCTGCTCGGCAGGGCCCGCGCCCGCCGCCCGCCGCCGGCGCTCGCCGGGGAAGGAGACGCGTTGCGCGGGGAGAACCCGCGGGCCGGGGCCGGGGCCGAGGCCGGGCAAAGCGCGGCGGGGCCTCACCTCCA
>VYXD01004372.1:390881-487423 GCA_013397195.1 Hylia prasina | reverse complement strand
CCTGCTGGCCCCGGCTGCCGCGGGAAGGTCTTGCCCCTTCTGCCGCAGGCTCAGGCCAAAAATCCCCCCAAAACATCGGGGAAGCCGAAGGAGGGAACTTGGCACCCCCGAGGGGAGCAGCGAGTTCTCCCCGCTCGCTGCCCGCTCCCCCACAGCTCTAGCGGAGCTCTTTTGGTTGCCAGAGCAGCTTTCGGGATCTTTGTGCTCAGTAGTTCACTCCGGAGAGCTGACTACAGCTTCCAAGAGCCACCGGGGCTTGCTTTCAATTTCAGATTGTTTGGGATGTTCTCGGGTAACATTTGTCCTAAAGGTACCCTCAGTGAACGCTGGGAATTGTAGTCAGTTCAGCTCCCAGCACAAATCCCTCTATTAGGGGCAGGACTGGTAGGGGTTTCAGTTTTGGTTTTGTTGATTTTTCTATCTCCTTAGATTCCAGTACAGGAAGGAGGCTGAGGCAGAATACAGCAGCATAAACCTGTATATTTTCACATTTGTTAAGACCCCATTCCTTCAATTTCTGATTATATTTAAATTTCAAGCAAGGCTTTAATAGTGATTGCACAAAAACACTCTAAAGGAAACTTGTGCTTTTGATTCCTAGATCCTGCAGAAAAGAATTATGAGTTTTACAGCATTTTTCTTTGTATGCTGCATTTTTGGGGGGCTTGCTTTCCTTTTCTTCACTTAGACCATGTTCATCTGCATGCAACAGCCCCAACATCAGTCCAAGGACGTTTTTGGCTGGGACAGTTGGTGACTGATGCAGTTTTCAAGCATGGCTGGCTCCTGCCTCGCATCAGACCCAGGGCCCTGGAGAGCTGCAGATTATTTGTAACCATTAGAACATGAATTGTGGGAATGCAAACTTCCCTCTGGCCATCTGCCACTGGGACTTGGCCTTTTGTGGGGATACACCCCAACAGCCCAGCTTGGGGGACCTGTTGATCCTTGGCCTTTTTCCTGGCAGCATCAGTTAACAGCAGTGCTGCTTTCTGTAATGTGAGCACCTGCTCTCCAAGGACTGGGCAGAGATTGGTGCCTGGTGCTGCCAGCACCTGTCCCACCACAGTAACTGTTGGCCCTTATGACCGTTATGATTTCTTTTGCACTGGTGGCCCAGAGGTGACATCTCTATCTCACAGCAATTCCCCCAGGCACTGACTTTTCCAGTCCTTTTGTCCTTGCAGTTCCACAGATGGTTACATTGCTGGAAAGAGGGATTGACCATAAGGTGAGATGGTTTGGGCAATATTGGCCCTTTTAAAAGAACCTCTGTCCCAAGAGGAGCTGTGATTGCACAGATTTGATCATCACTAGTTAAACACAGGAGGGCGTTTAATATTTAAACTGATTGTGAGCACCTTCTGCTGGAAGTGCCTACTACAGCAAACCAAGCCTCCTGGTGTGATTAATGAAATCCATTGTGGCATTAATTTTCATCTCTAATGCTTCCTTCAGTGTATAAAACAAAAAGCGATTATACTGAGATGGTTTTAATCTCCCAAACAAAGCCTGAAACAAACCCCATTGCTGCAGCTGTTAGGATAGGGATGAAGAAAAGCTATTGCTTGGATGGAGAGGGAAAAGCACATAAATCAGTGAAATGTATTGTAAATATGCCACCATCTTAGTCAGGCATCTATACAAGCTTAATGTTCTTTTGGGGACTATTGACTGCAAAACATATCTGTGTTATCTGGAGTAACCCTGGATTAAACCTTTGTTTATAGCACAACATATTATTGACTTCCACTTAAAAAAATAAATTAAAAAATCCATTGTCCTGTGGATTTAATTATTGGTTTGGCTTTTTAGAAATATGTTATGTTAGTGCTTCTAAAACTCCTTTGTATGCTACTTTATTACCATTTTATTTTGTATTTGTCATCCCAATCAAATACCTATGAAAAACTGTTAATATAACAATGCAGTTTCTTTACAGTGAAATGGTGGCATTATCTTTTAGCATCTTAAAATGTATTTCAGCTGAGAGCTGCCCATAAGTGGACACCCAACTCCCATTTCTGCTCTTCTTGCCCTGCTTCAGCTTGGTTATGTCCTTTGGAGAACCTCAGCCCAGAAAACAGAAGAATTAGTTATTGGAAACAAGTCAAACATGAGGTTGTTTTGTTTTAATTGCACTGCTGAAGCCTGATGTGAGACTTCACTCCTCAGGTACTGCAATAGTGAGTAGTTCTTGTGGAGATTTAGATCAGCCATTTCAAGAGCTGACACTCCTGCAACACAGAAGGTGCCTGTGTGTACAGAACAAATGATCTTTCATCTTGGAAATCACTCCAGGGATGGCTCACTCTGAAAATGCAAAAGGGCCAGACTGACTCAAGCACACAGAGAACCAAGAGCAAGTGACTGATGACAGTGATGTCATCACAGAACACAGAAATGTCACCTTGCCCAGGACATATGAAGGCCTTCTTTGTGATATTAGCAAACAAGGGTGAAAATAAAGCATAGTAACAGAGTGGTGTAAGAGTCTTTGTAAGAGGGTCAATCATTCTTTCCTGGCTCAGGTCACAATCTTGCAGGTCTGTATAAACTAGAAAGCAAAAGGTTCTATTCTTATGAGACAAAAAGGTGGCACTGACCGTGACATCCAAGTAATTTTTTTCCCTTCTTCCTTTTCACCATCCCACAAGTACTGAATCCAGTAAATAAGCCATGGGGAGGGTTGGAGAACTTGACTCAAGGAGCAATCCAGGGCAACCTGCCAGTGCAAACTCTCTCTCCTAAACAGGTTCCTAAAAGAGCAAGATACTGAAACAGGCAATCCAGCTTAAACTGTGAATGCAGCAAAGAGTATTGTTCTTCCCAGAGGGTCAAGGAGAGGTGAACTCTAAGCTGTACAGGCTCTTCAAGCCAAGTATAGTGTTAAATCTGATGCTCTGAAATCTGTATTCTGCCTTGCAGGGTTATTGCACTGGTTGGTCTGTTCACAAAAGAAGCGTGGCAGAGGGTCTGAACCTTTGGTGGTTACACCAACAAATTCTGGAGCATGTAGGACTGTATGACTTCAGCAGGACAAAGCAATTTTCACACATCAAAAAAGCCGCAAATCCAATAAATGTCCAAGTGCTTCAATCAATATCTTCACCTCAGCTATGAGGGCAGCACTCAGATAACAGGCACTGCAAGGGATCATCCTTTTTTTGTTTAGAGTAAGGGAAGAAAAAGATGTGTCGTGGGAAAGCCGCAGCCAGACCTGTAAAAATAGGTTATTGTCCTGTGTTTTTAAAGCCGACTGTGGTGAGAAAGGAATTCCCATCAACATCCTTAATCTTCCTGCCAGTGGGCTGACAGACTTCCAGGGGAGGCAGTACAAGCTATCAGGTTTCTTTTGCCATTCTCTCTCTCTTTCTCTCTCCCTCCCTCCCTGCCCTACTCCCCCCTTTCTGAATGATTAATTGTTTTTTCTTCTCTCTGTTTCCCTGGACTTTATTTCTGACAAATATTTTACTTTTCCTGGTTGTTTGTGTACCTCTGTGCTGAGGTGTTACAGCCACAGCCTCCTCTGCTGCAAGAGGCGCAGGCAGCCTCAGAGAGTTTGCAGTTATCCTAATGAATAATTAAAGGACATATGTGTCCTGCTTGTAAAACAGGCCAGAACTGCAAAGCCAGAGATAAGACTCATGTATGACCTTTCTTTCTCTTTGCTTCTGTAATGCCCAAACCTATCCAGTATGCGTGTGCCCAGCTTTTCTCTGATGCTGAGCAGAGGAAATACAAGATGGGAAGCTGTATTTGCAGAGCTTGGTAAGGGTGAAAAAACCAGAGATTTATCTTTAAACAGAAGGGAATGAAAGTTGTTATGAGTGTTAGCCAAGCAAGATGTAGCAGAATAAAAGATCATCCTGATTTTCTCAAGGCTCAATATCTCCAGAGAGTTTCTTACAAGTTTGTTGTTTCCCTGGGTTATCAATATCACGTCAGGTAGAGCAAGAAAGACCGCTCATCCACCATGGTGACTCAAGGCATTGAAGTCAGGGGAAACATCCCTTGACTGCTAAGGGGATAAAACATGGCCTGGATGACTCAGGAGTGCCCAAGGACAGAGCCAACACCATGCTGTGCTTACCCTGCCTGTGTGCAAGGAACAAGGGGTGCAAAGGGTAAAGAATAGGAGAACAGTTTGACTTGTAATATGGTACATAGGGATTAGAGATGTAACTCTTTTGTACTATAGGTTTTAGTCTGTGAGTTGTGAAGCTTGGAAGCATTCTGTAACAGTCTCTCCAAAACAAAATTGACAGTGCCAGGAACAAGCAGAACTACTCTGGACTTGGAAGAGTTGCATGGCCAATATTTCAGGCCAGATTGATCTGTTGGGGGTACCCCACCAACAAGTTGACTTTGGTTCATGCCTGCCCCTGATCTGACACACATGCTGCCTTGCACCTGAGGCTCCTTCTTGGCTTACCATGCTCTAGGGAGACTCTGGACACAGGATCCAAGCTGGCTTCTTCGTAGTGGGATGATCTCCCAACACTTATGCCAAGAGGGCTCCCATCCTCACACACCCTTGTGCCAGCTGCTGGGATTGCAGCGTGCCTTTGGCAGCATGTGACAGACTGCTGGAGCTACTCAGAGCTGCTGGAGAAGCTGCAGAGAAACCAAAAATGTCTCAGGGACACGGTGAGCAAAACAAGGTGAAGAGCAGAGCTGCGATGGGGACATGCAGGGTGGCATTGCATACTCACATGAGATGTGTTGGGTCTGAGTGCTCCCACACAAACCCAAGCTGTGGGCTGGCTGCTTCTGCAGCCCACAGGAGAAGTAAAGATGTAATGGTTCCATGGGGAGAGGTACATCTACATCTAGACTGGTACTGTGTTTTTTTTATGACTAGGCATTTTCAGCAGTGCGTGTGAGTTTTCCCTCTTGAATCTTACCAATGTTTGCCAAGCCTTTGTGGAACAAATACTCCTATTAAGAATTAAAAAGTAGCTTGTGCCTTTGCTCATATGAAGGCACAAGATGAGAGAGCTGTTCTTGCTTGTATTTCTTTACAGCAAACCCTTAGGTCCTAAAATTACCTGTCATGGTGTGGGCCATGGAATTCTGCAATCATTAATGATTGGACATGACTTTGTGCTTTGTTGTAGGGAAAAATATTTGCTCACTATGATCTCGCTCTGCTTCTTAGGGATATGCTGTGATTTGTAATGAATTGTTTGGGGAATGCTGGTCTTTGATCTGGCATTATTGGATTGTAATTGACCATGTTGACACAAAGCAATGTGGGGTTTAATGCAGCCTCTTTCACTCACTGTTGTGGTCAATTATTTCATGATAATGGCAACTCTGCCAGGTATTTTTGCTTCATTTAACAATTAGGTTGTTATGGAAACTGGTGTTCTATAAATTATCTGAAGAGAGGCCTGATTCACTTCTTGGGAACAAGAAATTTTGAAGTAAAAAGTACAGGATAACAGGGGTTTTTATTAGCTGTATACTTATTTGTGTAATTACTAGTCCTTAAGCTGTTAACTCCTTGGTGCAAATACCAGGACCCTCGTGCCCCTGCAGGATCTGCTCCATGGTCACATCATTAGGAGCCAGACAATCCTGCCCAGGGGAAGTATCCCAGGTATGTACAGCACAGAAGCCTTCAAATGAGCTTTTGCAGCACCCATTACCTATGAGAGTAATCCTCTTTCATGCTCTGAGCTGTTTCCTCAGCACTTTCCAAGAGCACGGACTATGATAAACATGTGGGTGGAAAACCATTGAACAGAAATAATTAAGTTGCTCCTGGTGAGCTAAAGCTTATTCTACATGGATGAGGAACCCTGCATTAGCTTGAGGTAGTCAGTGCTCTTCCCCAGCATCTTTCTCCTTTTTCACGTTTTGAAACTGTGATTTCTACTGGTTCTTTTTAACAGTTGAGTTACTAAAAAGAATATTGTCACCCTTTACATGTTCAGCTCACAGGATAGGGAGCACACTGTCTCCCTGGGCCCCAGGAGTGCTCTGCATGGTCAGGAGCAATAACCTCTCCTCCTCTTGGCTCTGGAGGTACCTGGAAATCTGTCTTTGCTCCATCAGCCTGGCCATAGGGAGACCTGCAAGTACTAGGGAACCAGTTTCCAGATGATATTATGTTTCCTTGAGTGGTGGGGTTTAATTTGGGAGGAAGTAATCAACCTTGCTATAAAAATAGCCAAGTTTTAATTTCTCCAGAAAAAAGAAAACCCTGTGTCTTCTCATCCTAGTTGCTGTTTTCTAAATACCCTTCAGTTTTGTCAGCATCCTTCCGTTTCACAGAATGGCAAGTTGCCAGACTGGTGTATCATCTCCCTGGGGTCTGCTGCCCACATAGCAGGTATTCAAATTCAAAATAGCAGATTTTGTAAGAGTGCAGGACAGCTTCGGCTGGCAGGAAAAGATTTGGGTTTCTTACAAATGTGGTTACATATTGGTGTATGAGAACAATTCACAATGAAATGAAACTTGCTATGAGTGATTTCCATTTTCAGCTCATATTATGTACAGGAGTTTTCAAGAGAAAAAGAATTGCCAAATAATACCTAAGACATACTGTTGAATCATGGGTATTGCTTTCTGTTGTTTAATTACCTGCAGACTGCACTATCCTTTTGGAATGGCAACAGCAGAACAGTTTTCATCCAGCAGAAGTATTTCTGTGGGATTAAAAAGTAAAATATTTTCCATAACTTGTACTGCTCAGAAAACCAATGTATCTTTTTTGCCCCATTTGGTGACTTGAATCACAAACAAAAGCAAGACTTAGAAAGCTTGTTTATTTTCTTGTTGTGAGGGGTTTAGTGTTTCTAATTTTATATATGACTAGGAGAACTCAAAAAAGCAAAACAGACTTACCTTAAAATTACAAAAGATCATTTATTTACACACATTAAGAAAATAAGAAAAGAAAAAAACCCTAAATAAACAACAAATGAAATTTCAGACCATCCTACTCTCCCCCCACAAGTATTCACTTTCCTACACACAACATGAAAAGACAAAACCTGTAGCTTCAGTCAGTTTTACCATGCAAAAATAATCTTCCATCACTTCTTTAGGAAAGGAGTCTTTTTGAGTCCCATGGAGACATGGTCACATGAGGAACAGTCCTCGGGTGGCTTTTATGCCACACATCTGCAGTGGCCTGAAAAGAGCCTTTGCAAACTGTGAAATCTTACCCATTAGCAGCTTTCCCAACACTGCATATGGGTCGTAATCTGCTTATTAGGGGTACTGTTTAAGGATGCCTCTTCTAGTATAAAGCAAAGATTCTCTTTTTCCTTGTTTCCAAAATTATCTTCATCTCAAAACTCAAAATCTCCTTTTTCTCCTAAGAGCACAAAGAAAACTTTATCACTTATACTAGCACTTTACACCCCCCCTAAACAGCATCTATATGTTACAGGAAAAACACATTCCATTCTCCAGTGATTACTCAAAAAATGTCCAGCTGAATTAGGCCACTCCTTTTCCTTTGCCTCAGAGTCTTTTCACTCTCTCTCTTCACTGACTCAGTCTCAGGCTCTCTCTTCTTCATGGTTCCATTACTTTGTCTTGTCTTCACTCAGGGAAAAACTTCAGTGCCTGAAAGTTCATCTGCTGGCAAGAGACAGAGTTACACGTGCCCAGGCCTGCGGTGCCCACGCGGTCTCTGCCGGCGGGAGCTGCAAACTCCTCCAAACCACGCTGGCGGTGTGGGAAGGTGCCGGGTGCCTTCTCTTCCACCCCTCGGTCTCATGGCTGGGCCGCTCCCTCGCGGGGCCAGCGGCTCCCGGAGGCCTCAGGAAAGGGGGGGAACATCCCCCGAGCCCCGGCCGGCGACACGGGCAGCTGCCGGGGCTGTTCCTCCCTTCCCCGCTGCTCGCTGTAATTCGGGCCCGAGCACGGCCGGGGCCGCTCCCGGCAGGGACAGCGGCTCCCGGAGGCCCGGCCCGGCCGCAAGGGGTTACCTGGTGGCTCACCCGGAGAGAAAGAGGGGAGGACTCCAGCAATTTCACAGCTTTATATGGGTTTTTCCCAAAAATCGTATTCCATTTCCTCAGTGGTCAAACTACCTGCCAATAGCCAAGAACTTGCCTCTAAGTGTTCAACTTTTCTAAAGAGAATTTAGGTCCTGGCAGGATACCTCACATCGTCCTTCAACCAAAAACCAAACTGTGTCAACCTGTAACACTTGTTTTACTGCAAGCCTAAGAACTCTTCTGTACAGCACTGTGCAAAGATCCCTGGATGTGCCACATGACATCTGCTTTTGGAGAGGAAGCAAAACCAGATCTTTCCCAAAACTACACACCACCCCTCCCTGTACTGTCTGCTTTCCAAGGAGTCCAAAGCTCTTCACAGAAACTATAATGAGGCAATTCTTGGGGTGACATTGTCCTGTAATCTCTGTTCCTCTTTCACAGAGGGATGAGGAGCAGCCAAGGCAGTAACTTGCCAACAGTCCCCAATGCCAAGGCATGCAAATCTCATGATTGAGATGTGACCTAGAGTCTTAACACTCAGGTCACAGTTTCTCTTCAAAAGCCAAGTCACAAAAGAAAAACAAAAGCGTTCCTGTCAATATCTCTTTGCAATGACTACACTGCTTTGGTTTTTGAGTCAGACTCCTGAGGATCAAGGAAGGAGCTGCTGTAACAGAGCTGAAGTCACACATATATAAGAGTGGTGGTATAAAACAGTTGAATAGAACGTGAGCAAGAGAGAAGGTTGAAGCTCCAGAGGGCTTGAGATCAAAACATAACATGGAAAACATGAAAGAGATTGGTCTTAAATACTAGAAAGGTTCAATGGAGAGAATGAATCCATATTACAGTAATTTTACTGGTCCATTTTACAGTAATATTTTAGATTTTAAATTGTGAGATAAATTGTTCTTGTAATTTTAAAAAGTATTTCTTTATTCCTGCTGGGAGGACCTAGTCGACATCAGTTATAAATGTGTTAGGACAGAAAAATCAAAGTGTTTAACTGCTGCGAGGCACTCTCATCATATCATAATGCCTTTTGAAGCGGTAATTCAATGATTGATCAGAGGATATCTAATTAACTGACTACATTATATGAAAAAAACAACCATGGAGAAAGCTGTGATACTCTGGGTATCACATTCATCAGAATCTTTGCTCTGCTGCGTGGGTGTGGGTGTTTTAAGGAAAAGCCAAAACTTCATTCAATAGATCACCTAAAAATAAACCTTAAGATTAAAAGTTTCCTTTCTCTTTCTATCCTGTCCCTCCCATATTATTGCTTTGCATACTTCTAGACATTTTAGGAAGTGCATAGACCATATTTGTCACTAAAATATTCAGCATTAAGCTAACTGCTTAAATCTAATTTTCACCCACACATTGTCTAGATGGGGGTGAAATTTCGATGTGAACATTACCTTAATAAAGTGCTTTCTATTCTTGTTTCCCATTTTTGCATTCTGCTGTACAGCATTCCATGCCTGCAGGGGCAGGGTGAGCTCAGTTGCACTGGGAACGACATTTATGAACATTTAGTGCAGCCTCAGTGTGAGTTCACAGCCAACTTCTCCCATGGGGTGTGTGAAGGCACCAATGTGACAAAAAGGGAGCCAGATACTCTTCACTGGGATCAGTGAATATGTTGACATGCTGTTGTAGAAAGAGATAAAGATTGGGTGCATATTTTTCTTACTCAATGGCCTTTCATCCTGGATATAGAGACTGATAAAACCCGACAGCAATCCAGGCTCTGGGTTTGGCTGAATGCCCTTTGGTCTGTGATTCTCCTCTCTCTTGGAGATCAGGTTATTTTATAAAGCTTTACACCTTTGCCTGCCCAGAATTACATGAAATCAGCCTTGTTGAGCAGGAAGGGAAAAGTAATCAAAAAATCATGTTTTGTACATTATTTCAGTGCTGTGGGTTAACTTGCCACTTATTTGGGTATCTGCTTTCTTTCTGCAACACTTTGCTATTAAAAGTATATCTTAGGTTAAAGAAACATATTTTTGTCTATTTTAGTCATCCTCTTTTAGGTCAGTGTCAGATGTAGCCTTATGTGAAGAATTTAATTAATTTTAATTTTCCCTCGCTGTTTTCATACAAAGCCATCATATAGACAGATGAGTTTTGCTTCCCCAGATTTACACTTAAATGAAGAAATTTCAGTGAAGGCCAAAAACGAAGGCAGCAACTACCTTCCAAACATTCCATTATTGAATATCCTTGCAGAAGACCCTGTATGTCTTCCCATTCCACAGACTGGCTCATAATCTTTGCTACTCCCTGGACCAGTTTTGTGCTATTCAGTATAAAATACACACTAGTTTTACTCCAGTTATTTAACTCCAAAGGAGTAACCTATATACAACTAGCTGAAATATTTATGGGTTTGCCCTTCAAGTGTTTTTATTTGTTGAGAGTTTCAGAACTTACTCAGTGGGAAAAAAGGAGATACTTGCACATAACATGGTATGTCTGCAGAGCTCAGGAAATATTGTCTCACTTTTCACAGCACACCAACATCCCTGCCCAGTGCAGAAGCCTCCTGGGAACTTGCTGTGGGCATGAAAGGTAAGAGCTTACTGTGATTTTTAGTGTGTCTGTGCATGCATCACCCTTGGTTGCTTCTCTTTCTCTCCTGATGACTTATCAGCTCAATAAGGTGTAGCATAAACAACCTGCAGTGTTATAGCCACCAGAAATTGGAAAATCATTCAGCAGCACAGCCTAAGAGCCACCCCCAGCCAATGGGGGAAAGGTCTGTGGGTCAGGGAGGTGATTTATGGGAATCATTTCTCAACTGCTATAGAATTAGCACCTAGAGTTAGAAGAAGAATCTGGAATAAAGGAATCTACCTCTATGGAAAAGTGCCCCACTCTGCCTTTCAAATATTTTGTTTTGAAAGTTGGAGTTGTATTTCTAGAAATTAAAATGGGGTTCCCCAGTGCCAGCCTTTTGTATCTATTATTCTAACATGCTTCTATTGAACTTGTCTGGCTTTCTGCTACCATTAATTGTATCTATTAGTTGTTAGTCTGTTGAACCCTTCCTTTATCTCAGTTCTTTGGAGAATAAGAGTAGTTTGAGTAGTTGGAGAATGCTGCCTAGGCTAGTGATTGTGTTTATAAAACAGTATGTTCCTCTTTATTTACTGTCATTGTAAATGGAAAATGCATCTATTGTTTGTGTTGCTCTGAAATTATATATTGCTCTTTCAGACACCTGAGGACCCATTATCAACTCCTGAATTTCTGTGTTTGTCTGTGAGAGAAAATGCCCTTCATTGTCCTATCTCAGAAACACCATCTCATCAATTGGGAACCGATTTAGAATTCTTTTAATTCAGCAGATCATTAGAATATATATGACACTTCCAGGGAAAATTAAACCATGTGGAAGCAATAAAAGACTGGCAGTTATGTCTGATCACCAGTAATAGTTCAGCATCTTGGGAGAAAATAATGTATTTTAATTCAGAAGCCTATCAACATTTAACAAAGCCAAATTTTGTATTTTTAGCCCATTACAAAAATACCAGCATTTGGAAATTGGTTTTGCACTGTTTTGTGTGCATTTTGTTTTGTGGGTTTTGTTTGTTTTGTTTTGTATTTTTTTGCTGGGGATAAGGGGGAAGGGTGAAAAGACAAGACAGCTACAAGGACTTGCAGCACATTCTAATTCTTTATTTTGTTTGACCTGATTTAACAAGCTTCCTCTGTTGAAATACCATCATCTATGTCGGGAATTATGTCAGGAAGCACAATATGTACAGTGTGGGTGAGTGAGCTTGCAAAAACTGTCAATGAAGATCAATTACAGGAATTTTTGAATTACACATTAGATAAGAAGCAGATGACTTCTTTTCCCTTGCAACTGCGCTGTTAACTATTTTTGTCTAAATTCAAATACAGCCATGGAGGCAGTGAAAATCTGTCACTGAGCGTCACAAGCTGCCCAGGCTTATTGATCATTTTCTTCTTTACGACCGAGGTCCTGCAGAGCCGTGGTCTTGGCACGGAGCTCTGTGCAGATGAAGCCAGAGAGCAGCAATCCACTAACAACCTACAATTTATATGCAGCTTGGGCAGAAATGGCCCTTTACAAACGACTTGGTAGGCATGAAAAGGAAGATGCTGTTTAGGAGTTGCCATTTTCTGATGTGTTGGTACTGCTGAATGATGCACTGGGGGCTGTGTCCTCTCACACCACGGCTGGGTAGGCAACGACAGGGGGAGACAGCCTTGTTCCTGCACCTTCATTGTTTGTAAATACCTTGGATCAGCCTGTTTATTGGATATTTCTGAATGTGGAATAGCATTTTTTGCCCCAAGAGGCTACATGTAGGGGGGAAGACTTGCAGACTCTACACAGCTGTTGAACACCACTGCCAGCATTGCCTCTGTCTCAGTTTGGAGCTGAATTCCAGAAAACTAGGATTTAAAGAACCCTCTTCAAGAGAGAAGAATCAGCTCTTATTCACAGAAACTAGATGTTACATCATCTTTTGAGGCTGGGATAGTGAAAGGCATCAGAATGAAAGCCAGGGGAACATAGAGACAAGTACAACAACCTATGCAGCCTGTGTGCAAATCTTTTATTCTAGCATCTTGTATTCTAAATAATCTTTCTTTTGTAGTATGTTCATGGAGGTTTAAGTTGATGAAGAACCCAGACTCCTCCACTGATTTAAATGCTGTCTTCTGGAGGATTTTAAGTGGTAGCTGGTTTTTAACAAGTAACAATTACTAAGATGGATTTGTTGTTGTTATTGTTGTTCTTTGTGAGTTTGAGGTTGGCTATTAGGCTTTTTTTGATAGCTCTTTGATATGAGAAGCTGACTACTTTCTGCTTCATGCTTAAAAGGTTTAAGATGTGGGGGGCACCAAGTCTGCACCTCTCCCCTTGCTTCCAAGGGACTAATTCCTATTAATTTTTCTCATCCACTGGCACAATTCATTAATGCTGTATCTGATCCATTTCAAATTTCAGAAAAGCAATGCACAAGATCCATTGCTCTGAGGAAAACTGGAGAGCTAAGTGGTGAGAGGAGCAGAAGGAAGAAAATATTCTACCTTAGTACTTAGGTAATTAATTCAATTATAGAGGAATTTGAAATAGTAGCATAAACCCACCTTTTATTAAAAAGTTATTTTCAAAACAAAAGTCGACCTGCACTACTTTAAAAACACAGGGGAATAAAAAAGCCTAGAGCCAATTTTTTATTCAGGAAATGTTTATTCCACAGAAACTCTTTTCAGGAGTTTCCATTCGTCTTTCAAGATTTGTATTTTTGTATCCAGCCTTTGGCTAAAAATGGCAAAATGCAATTCCTTGGCAGACCATGAGCATTGCACCATTGCAACAACTTCCCACCTTCCTAGGTATTTTTTTGAGGAAGAATATACTGGGTATGGAGCCTTTTCTTTTCAGGTAGTAAAGGAAATTTAAAAGTGTGAGAAAACAATGTGAGCCAGGCCAGTCACAGTGAGAAATGGTGAAGAGCAGTCCAAAAAAAGCAATTTGACCATGCAGTGACCTCCAAAGCAGCCAGAAAGTGTCATTCATTTCCTTTATGAATCTTAAATTACTTCACTGTTTGTCAGTGTTATTTCTTAATCACTTATTCATCACAATTCTTAACATGGAAAAGCTGTTTAAAAATGAGAATCCCACAAGAGTCACTGTAAAATATCTCTTGGGCTCCAAGCAAACATTATAGAACTAATTTTAGAAGAATTAAATAAAGTAACATGTAGGCTGTCATTGCCGAGTTCTTTGGGACAGGAATGAACACACCCACTCAGAGCAAGAACATCTAAAATCCATAAGGTCCCAAAATCGTGACTCCAGGTTGAAAAACAGGCAGGCAATCAAACCTAAATTTCTTTTAGTCTTACCTGGAAGAGTCATTTGACATGAAACTGTCATTGCCTCATCTACTGCTTTTATTTATACACTGCACAAAGTGCTACTATTGTTCTTTTCTACCCTCTTCACAGTGCCCACCATGCTATAGCACTGCAGAGCAGATTATTGGTTACTGGAATTTTTGGAATAAATATTCGAAGGAAAAAGACAGAGTTTCTTTCAAGTTCAATTACAGAAAGAATCCAAGTCTACCTCTGTATCTTAATCAGAGTTAGTAAAGACTGGGTTTGTTTTCTCTTACAAATCTGGCATCATTTTAACAGACATATTTTGTTTAAGCATTTTCATACTTTGATACTTCAGTCTGGGATTTGTTTTTGTAACAAAAGACCTGGGCACTGATGCCTGATCCTACAAACAAGCAAATTATTGCTGTAGTTGAGGAAAGGATGTCTTTTCTGCGGATTTATTGATAAGGCAAAGAAAAGAGTCCTGCTGTGAACATCTAGAATTCGTTCACCCTAGGACCAACATATGATTAAATTTTAGTAATAAATTTTAATTGTGCTCTCAAAAGAATTCTGTCTCTTCAGCATAACAGTATTGCTGTTCTTTTTCTCTTTTGGAATCTAAGTAAAATATAACTGGATATGGCAATTTCTTACATCATTATTCTATCTAATTTCCAGAGTAATTGAGTGTTATATTAGATGCAGTTCCCATCTGATAAGTAGGACCTGTCCTGTTCTAGGTTTTGTCTTGTAAACCAGAGTTGCCTTCCCTTCCCCGTCAATGAAAACATGCAAGTGGTTCTTTAGGACATTTAAAACAATTTTTTTTTAATAATGGCTCAGATACTTTATCAGTTTTGCTTTAATTAAACTTCTGTCACCTGTTGCTGTGTTGCTTAATTCCCATTAAGTCATGACAAATGTAGTTTTCAGCAGCTCCATGAGATGTTAATGTGAACACATCAATATTCAGGTGTCTTGACAGATTGTGAGGTTTAATAAATTGCTTTCCATAACATAATTTTTGTGGAATCAGGGGTGTTCCTGTGATAGCACAAAGGAAGCCTGAAGCTGAGATATATAAAATATCATTTGCTTTTCACTGCATCTACAAGTTAATAAATTATTTCTCTGGAAAGTAATGAGGGATTTGTTTTAGGCTGAATATGAAAAAAATGTAGAAGACAATATTAAAACAAGCACTTCAGTTTCATGTGGTTAAATGCTCAGTTTGCACAAAAAGAAAGATTCTTACTGCCCCAATTCTGTAAGTATTTCCTTTTGGTCACAGCAGAAATTTATCATGATTATGTTTTGGCTTACAGGGAAATTCCACAAATGGCAGTGTGTTAGGGGAGCGTGGTCAGGACTGAGCCGTGTGTGCTGCAATGAGGAACCCTCACAACTGGGATTTGGTATGAAGAGCATCATCACATGTCTGTTTGCATTTTTATGAATAGATCAAAAGATAGATGACAACTATGTATCTAATAGGAAGGCCCTGTGTTTTAAAACTTGTTTTAATGGATTTTACTTCTGTAAATATAAAGAAAATACAAGTAATACATTAAAAAACCCAGTGAACAGTAGCACTTGTATAATACAATTACTAACATATTGCTAATACAATCAAAAAGGCCTTTAATATTTTAGCCAAAATAACCTTGAAGAATATTATCTCTGTGCCTACCTTCTAGTGAAAGTCTATGGAAGAAACACCAAACAGCCTTTCAGTTCTTTTAAAGTTTCATTTCCTTTTTGCTTATCCCAGGAGGATGACAGCAGAGTGGTCTTTTTCCAAAAATTCTCAGGAGGAAATTAAAAATACTGCCGAAGGAAAGACAATGTAATTGTTTTCCTGGTGATTATTTCTCTTTGCCTTCATATCTTTGATAAGGAATTTACTTCCCTCTTCCACAGCTCTTCTTCCCCAGTCTGTGTCCTGCCAATATTCCTATCCCCTGTAGTGAGCAGCACTATTATGTCAGGTTGGATACTTTGTGATAGTTTGGGAAAAGAAAGTGGAACAAAATGTGTCAGGAATCTAAGAACTATTTAAGTCTCACTAAGCAGTGGTGAGAGCTGCACCTAGTAAGGATTTATGCCAGTATTGGAGTCAGCTAAGTTAAACCCTTTATTTTGAAACAGGAAGTGGTAACCCAGGTGTGGTCAGGGTTAGGCCTGAAGAAAGAGCTTGGTTTATTACAACGTCTTTTAAATATTGGTGATTTAGAGGAAGGGATAGAGCTGATAAAGGAGAATTCATTTTTTGTTTTCATATAGAATTACAGATTATAGATTGACATATAAATTAGCTATAGTAAAGGCCTTGCTGAAGAGCATGATTTATTTCTGGGGTCCACATCCCCTGAAAGCCTTGGCCCCCTGCATGAGTGGCATTACAATTTGGAAAGAACAGAGCTGTAAAGATTTGCAATGTTGGACAAAAAATCAGGGTTTTGGTCATACTGAGCTCTCAGCTTTGTGAGAGCACAAGCCCTGTTTATTGCTTTCTAAGCTTATATAAATTCATTAGCACCTTGGGCACAGCCACGAGTGTCTCAGTGCTCCACAGATGAAGATATTTCCGAGTAATGCTGCTGTAAATACAGAAGTTCACAGCCAGATGGTGTTGGGGGGACTTGGCAGCTCTCTGCCCATTAAAATATGGTGAAGTTAGTAAAGATGAGGATCTGAGCACCAGGCTCTTGGCAAAAAAAGCTGGTGTACCTGCCTGCCTGGTTGTTCACTTCTACATTTACCTCCTATCTTAGACCTCAGGCAAGCCTGAAGGGTGTTACTGTGACAAGCAATCCTGGGAACAGCCACCTTGGAGCACAATGCAACAGCATGAGGGAGGAGAATTTGGGCCAAGGGAAACCCTGCTCTTATAATAAAATAATGTCAAACAGATGGTAACCAATTCAATGCATGGTGAGATGTCAAAACATGTTGAGCACCATATTGGGACCTGCTTAGGGAAAATCACAGAGCTATTTATTCTGTTACACTTTTGAACAACCTATTAATTTAATAGTAGGGATAAACCCTTGCTTTGTATGGTTGCAGGTCTGCTGCTGCTCCTTCCAGTTAAGGGAGGTTGTGCCCAGGAGCAGCTGTCAAGTTCAAGGAGTCATACATAATTTGGCTGTTACAAAGGACTGGTGCACTATGATTTCTCTTGATACAAATATCAAAGGTAGGAAGCAATCATTACTTTCACTCGGAAGACTTCAGATCATCAATTTAAAGAAATTACCTGCTCTTTTGAATAGGTATGTATTTATTTTTTTTTTTTTTTACCTGAGACATCAGAAATGGGTACTGAGGTGTGAGTGCTGAAACTGCAGAGTTTTTCTCTCTCTCCTCTCCTCCCCTCATCTGCCACTTCAGTTGTTTTCTTACAATTTGATAACAGTTCTGGTGCAACAGGATTTTTATGCTACTATTTCATTTTGCTGGTAGACATTCCTGTTTACATAAGTCTGATACAGAGCAACAAAGAAGAAAAAAAAAACAACCAGTACATGATCTTGTATTACACGGCTGCTTCTAGCAAAATACATGTTTAAAGGGCTTCTTAAAGGGAACAAATCTAACTTGAGTCTTCACCTAAATGATGAGGAAAACTCTATCTGTCCCAAAGGCTTTTAAGAGCCAGCTTCTTTGCTTGCAAACACTCAAAAAAAAAAAAAGCTTTATTTGGAAAAATTAAATTATAAACCTGTAAATCAGTAAACTGACTGAAGCTGTTGGGCAGCTGAGAGAGGCCCATGGTCCAGCCAAGCAGCTCAGCTGGCTGGTTAAATTTGGGATATTGTGTGGGACACAGAGCTAATGTTCTGAAGGGAAAGGGGACCATTAATGTACCTGAGATGAGACCCTTAAAGACCCATCTCCTCTCCCAGTGGGTGGGTCAGCTGCTCCACACCACTCTGCAGAGAAGAGGGAAGGAGGAGCAGCCACACACTGTGATTTGGACACGATACAGAACTGAGCTGTTCAGGAGAACCTGGGTCTTCTGCTTGCCCCATGTTCTAAATCCAAACCACTGTGCAGATATGGTGATATCCCCAGTGGAATTAGAAACAGTGTGGATATTTAACACTAATTCTGGCAGTTAAAACAGAGGGGGTTAATGATATTTGCTGAGGAGACAGGCTGGAGAAAGGGAAAACCAGAGGAGCCTGAAGTTCTCTTTGGATGGCAGACAGTGAGACTTGTTCAAAATCTGGGGTAGAGCACCTTTAGACATGGTAGGGCTCCAATATCAGGGCAGGATGTGGTATTTTACTAAAATGCACCACAGCATGGTAATTGCTCAGTTCATGCACAGGAAGCTCTTCACTGCATTTAAGAGCTTATCTCTCCTGGGCACAGACACAGACAATGACACTGTCCTGAGTGTAGTCCAAAACCAAATTGGCAGTGCAGGTAGTGGACAATAAATTACATTTTAAAACCTCTTTCAGGCTTGGTAACTTGGACTGAACACGGCTATGTAAGTTTGAGACAGGAAATACACCACAAATATGTCAGTGTTCCAGGTGAAAGGAAGCACAAATCTGTAAAATGACTTGTATAAAGTCAAATGTAATAAATCCATCACTGCATTACTTGATCAGCTAGATGCCAAACCAGTATTAGCATCATTAAAGTGAATGTTAGAGAGCAAACTATCTTACATCACTCCCAGTGACACGATTATTTTTAAGGACCATACCACTACGGTTTCTATTACCAGATTAAATCTTGCCCTTGTGTAACAAGGGGCTGTGTTTTGCCCCCCTGTGATGTCTGCAGGTCGCATCAGCGCTCCCTGCCGATGTCCGGCACGGACATCTCCGCCCGGATCCTCACACAAGGATATCCTGCATCCCACTGAACGTTCTGACGGAGGAGGTGCCCAGCTGGAAGCCTTTCACCAGTGCTTCACTTGAAAGTTAATCACTCTGTATCTGAATAAAACGGCCATACAAAAAGGGTCATAGTGGTCAGGCAAACATTTTACAGAAGGAAATTTAAAGCTTCTGAAAACATTTCCATTTCCCCTCTGGCTGCTCAACCATGACGTATAGGGTAGGGTTGAGCCAGCTCCACCCAGAACTACTGGGAATGAGTCATTTTTCTCTTTTAAGATTTGGCAAAGGAAAACAAACAAACAAAAAGACGTGAAATACACGAGAAGCGCGAGCAAACCCGTGAGGGCAGAGCAGCTTCACCAGTGACCGAAGGCCCTTCTGTGCCCCCTCCGGAGCTGGAAAAGCCCCACAGGATAGCGGCGCCCTCAGGGCGTCCTCAGGGCGCCCTCAGAGCCCACAGCCGCTCCCGCCCTCGCGGGGCCACTGCCACTCTCGGGCAGGACTTCCGGTCCCGCCGGCCTGCGATTGGACCACACAGATGCACCGGAAGTGACGTTAGCACCACGCCCACCGCGCCGTTCAAACGCTGGCGGCGGTAAAAGTGGAGCGCGCGCGGGTGTTCGCGGGGGCTGCGGGAGGTTCGAGACCGCTCCCCGGGGGCTGAGGAGGGAACGGGGCTTAGGGATGGGGCAGCTCTGAGGGGGACTCGGGTTCACCCGCTGCAAGCTCCGGAGTTTGGGGGCGCCGCGCTCTCCCAGCGAGGGGGTGGGTGTCTCCGTCCCTGGAGGTGTTTAAGGAGACTGGCCGAGGCGCTGAGTGCCGCGGGGAAGTTGGCACGGTGGGGTTCGCTCACGGGTTAGACTCGGTGGTCTCGGAGGTCTTCTTCAACATAGTTGCTTCTGTGTTTCTCCCCACTTTAATTGCTGGGGCGCTCCAGGCGTGTTTAAGCTTATAAATTTTGTCCCCGAGGAAATGTGAATGTTACTTAAATTACATCCTCCCCTCGTCCATGTTTTTTACTTAGAGTCAACCAGTCAAGTGTTTCCTGAATGTCCCTGTTCCCTTTTTCAGGTGACCGTTTATATGAGATAAGCTGTAAAGATGTTGAAGTTTAAGTGTGGAGCCCGAAATCCGGTGGAGGCGGGACCAATGGAGCCCATCACCAGCCGAGTTGCTCGGCTAAATCTGCTCTTTCAGGTGAAGAACATCTGGCCTGGGAGCAGCTGATCTCGGTTTTGTCCTTGGACGTTCCCAGTATCTCAAAATACAGCTTTGCTTGTTTGGATGCTGAAACCATGCCTGTGTCATCCTTTGGGGTAAAAGAAAGGGATAAACTAGGTGAAGTTCAAAGTGTACCTGGTTTGCACAAAATTCAGTGGATAGTAAGTGGTCTTAGTTTTGTGCATATGTCGACGTTTTAGCCTGATGGATTTTTCCACATAAAGATGGAATATTGCTTTCTGTGCCCTGTAATCTTCACTTTGTTTCTTGAGTGAAGGAGCTGTGATTTTGTCCCAAGATGAGTTCACCTAAGGGGCTGCTTTTTCATCATCTGAGGTCCAACAGCTTTTCCTTCTAGAGCTACCGCTGATGCTGATTTCTTAAGTTGTTTGTCCCATGAAAAAACCTGCATGATGCAGTGTCAAGGAAAAGGCCAGTCAGATCAGAGTCATCAGGAGGATATAGATTGTTAAAATTTGAATCAAAGCTTTCTTGAAACTGTTAGTTTAGCTGCTTGAAACTTTCAAGGGCTGCTTTGTCTAAAGGAAAAATACCTGTAACAGCTATTTCAGATAGACATAGTGAGTTGATATATTTACCTCACACTTCTGTATCATTTGCCTAATTTCTGAAGTAGTGATTTTAAAATGGATAATATATAATCTGCTCTATACATCTGTTATTGATTTGAGGCTTTTCATTGTTGTCTGAGACTCCATCTGCTGTTGCTGCTTTTTTTTCCAGGGGAAGCCACTCTTTGTGACTCAACAGCAGATGTCTCCTCTCTCCCGGGAAGGCATCCTTGATTCATTATTTGTTCTTTTTGAAGAATGCAGAAACCCCGCTTTAATGAAAATTAAACATGTTGGCAACTTTGTCAAGAAATGTAAGTTTGTTTAGACTAATTTTCAGGTGTCATTTATAAAACAGTTCTTAAGAATCTGGATGTTAGAGGAATGCTTTAATTGCTTTGATTGTAACCCAGGACTTTGAGCATCTGATTTCTAGTTGGCAGACTCATCTCTGCAAAAGGGATCTTGGTAATCTCAGTAAGGATTTGTTCAGGTCAAAGAGAAGATCAAATGCAAGTGGCTTTTGAAGTGCTGTGGCTCAAGTGTGCCTCCTTCTTAGTCTGTACTGTATTATATTTGAAGAGGTACTTTCTTAGAAAGTGAGTACTGGCTACAGCAAAGCTCTGAGTGTGCACCACAAAAGGATGTCAAAAGTTGAGAGCAGGATGGTGACTATGAGAAAAAAAGATTTGAGAGAGAAACTTGGTAATCCCTGGCTCTTTCACTTTTTGGATTTCATGTGTTACCCAAGTTTTGCATGTGTAACTTGTAAAGAGTGTTTCTGTGCTTCAGAAATACAGGTCCTGAAGGGGTAAATATTTTATTGATAACACTCCCAGATTCCTTTTGGGGAAGAGCAAAGAAAATTTCCATCAATTTTTCCATTAAGATATAGCAAAAAGACCTTTGATTTCAACTGATGTGTTGTGCCCCCTGTTATGGTTCCACCCAATGGTTTGTAGCAGACAGTAATTAGCAGACAGTAATTTTCTGCTAGTTTGAAGACTTTTTAGAACAATTTCCTGTGAGTGACTGATTATCACAGTGCATGCTGGCTGGAACTAGTTAGTGGAAAACTTGAGCTGAATATCTCCAATAAATGCCTGTGGTTGGTTGTTAGACAATAGACTGGTGCCTCCCTCAGGCAGAGGAGCAAACCCTGCCCCTGGACTAGAACTCTGGGTAAAACTCTTATGTTTAGAGAATATACTTTGTATTGATAAAGGATGGCTGGAAAGAAATTAGAAACCAAAGAGGTTCTCAGCCTCTGATGTTATGAATGGGACAGAATTATGGTTGCTATGGGAACCGTCTTAGCATTTCCTGATCCTTTTGTACGTACCATATTTCAGACTTAACTCTGCATTGATACAGTCTTTTTCTAGTTCTGATGCATGCTGTTATTTTTAAGAAGCATATTCTGGAAAGATTTAACATTTCTTGAGAATCTGGAACTAAATGTTGGGATTTTTTTGGTCTTGGTTTGCTGGGGCTTTTTAAAATTTTATTCCCTAGTTTCAATGTTGTCTCTTTTTTATAAAACGCCAGTTGCCAAATGTGAAAATAAGTGTTTTCTTTTTATAGATGCAGAGGCTATTGCTGAACTAAAGGAACTGCAACCCAGTGTGAAGGACTTTGAAGTAAAGAGTGTGGTTGGCTGTGGTCACTTTGCAGATGTCAAAGTAGTGAAAGAGAAGGTCACTGGTGATGTCTATGCTATGAAGGTGATGAGCAAGGAGTCCTTGCTGGCGCAGGAGCACGTATGTATATTTGTCTATTATGAGAGTAGGAGGATAGATTGCAATTTGTTGAACACTTCCTTTCTGTCACTATTATTAGAACTGAGTTAAAAATATATCTTGAGAAAGTTCTTCCTACATTTCAGTGAAGCAATAAATTTGTGTGTAGTTTTTCTGTGTTTAAAAGCCATTGTCACAGTCTATGGGTCTATTGGGTGAGGTGCCATCCTCAGCTACCAAAACATGGCCTTTGTTGTAAAGAGCTTCCTATCGAATTATAAAGAAAGAAAAACAGATGACAGAAACACTGAATCAGTATTGGTCTTGTTGATGATGGTTTGAATTTTCAGACAATCTATTCATTAAGGGTTTTTTTTTTTATTTTTAAGAGCAAAGTAGAATGTCAAGAGTGGGTGTGAAGGCAAACTGTGGTGACTGGATTTTTATGGAGAGCCTCTTGCTAGCTTGAGAATGTGTTACTTGGAAACTTAAAAAAGGGATAATGGAGGTTGTTCTCTAAGTTTGGTGAGGAACAGAAGTTAATCTTTGCTGACATGAGATGACAAGTAGGACAGAGATACTCAATGAGAGACCTCATGAATTTATACAATACCTGCATTAGTTGTTCCCAATACATGGTGCAGTAAGGTTGCTACTGATATCCCTCAGCACTGTTTGTGGCTTTGAAATGGTTCAGCTTCAGAAATGGAGCTCAACTAAAATTACCCTTTCTGGGGCACCGAATGACAAAGAAAGCCAAGTATGGTACTACCCTCACATGGCATTTGCTCAGGAAACAGCACTTAATAATTTCTGTGTAATTTTTTTGTGATGTGTGCCAAGTTTTTCTAAAACTAGGGGATTCTAATGTATCTCACTCCCTCTTATCATGATGTAACTGAATACTATTTTGATAGGTGTCATTTTTTGAGGAAGAACGCAGCATATTAGCTCAGAGCACCAGTCCATGGATTCCACAGTTACAATATGCATTTCAAGACAAGAAAAATCTCTACTTGGTAATGCCTAGTCTTTGATTTTCTCCTCTACTGAACATCATTATTGCTGGTTCATTAAAGAACAATGTGATGGTTGAAATGTGCTCCTTTTCTGTAAATTTTCCATAGCACTGTTTGATATGTGCCCAGTTGAATGGAATATCTTGTATATCTTTAAAATTGTATGTAGGTTATGGAGTATCAGCCTGGCGGGGACTTGCTGTCACTCTTAAACAGATATGAGGACCAGCTGGATGAGAACATGGTGCAGTTTTACCTGGCAGAGTTGGTTTTGGCCATTCATAGTGTCCATCAGATGGGTTATGTCCACCGGTACGTAAAGGTTGCTTTGGGTGCCTCTATGTTCTGTCCTCTTTCAGTATTTCACATGCTGTGAAATACTTTTTGTCAGAGGACAAAATTAGAAAATTAATCAGACTCCCAACTATAATTGTAGCTCAGGGCATTAACTTTGATGTAAAGTTCAGACCAGTATCAAGAAAGGATTGTTACATATATTTTTCTGGAGGCTCACGAAAAAGAAGCCTTAATGTAGCACTATAAAAAAATTAAATCTTTTCCATGGATTGCTGCTTTTGGCCCCAAGTACTATGGGAAATTAATGTAATTGTTAAAAATTGTTGTGTACTGATTGGTGAACAGAGCAGTATAGGATGTTGGAATAGTTAAATATCATGGAGTTTTCTCTCAAGGCTTGGAGACTGTTACTGTGTGCATTTTCAAATCATATTGGTATTTTAAAAAATTATTCCATTCTGAGGGTGTGGAAATGTTAAATTTTCTGTTCCAAGAGTTTGTAGTGGCTGCACTTAGAGCTTGGGCTATGGCTTTCTAGTGCAAGGTCACTGGCTGAATTTGGAAGACATGCAGAATAAGTTGTGAGGGAGTTTGGGAAGAAAACTACAAAATACTTTACTGTAACTCAGTTACATTGTGGTCAAGGTGCGAAATTACCTCTTTTTATCTGCTGTCAATAATTATTAACCTTCCATGAAATAAGGGGAACTGTAATACTTCCATATTTGCTTGGAAACAGGGCAACTGTTGGAAAAAGACTCCCACTTGAAAGGCTTTATTCGTGTGGTTGAGTATAGCTGAAGGGATATCCTGTTACCTGGATGTGATGGTAGGGAATGGTCTGATTGCTTTCTTCTGGCTTACAGGGATATCAAACCAGAGAATATTCTTATTGACCGAACAGGACACATTAAACTGGTGGACTTTGGGTCAGCTGCCAAAATGACAGTAAACAAAACGGTAATAATGTGGATTTAAACTTTGTGGCTTCTTTGGATAGTCCAGTTGAAAAAGCAAAAAGCAAAACTCGCTTGGTATCTTTGATTGCGCCTTGCTCTTCTCTCTTCTGCCTTTCTTGTCCACTATGGAATCTATTCACGATCGTATTTTTCCATTTGTGAATGGCTTTTCAAGCATCAACTCAAGTATCTTTTGCAGCCCTCAGCAGGTACCTATTTGCTTATTAAAATATTAATAGCAAGAAAGGTAAAGGTAAGTCTGCTTTCTCATGGTGCTGCACTGTGATACAACACAGGTTCTTACAGCTGTGCTTAAAGAGGACATGGATTTATAGCTGGAACAAAAATTGTTCCTGTCATAATTGAGGTAACATAACTTTGAAGACTGGGGAGGTCTTGATCAAAATGAGTCACACTTAAATATTCTGGGCTTCACTCACCAGAAAGTACTGCATCAAAGTACAAATCTAAATGAGTGGAGTTTTTTATAAGTTGCTTGTAAGTTTTGGTAACTGCGTACAGCTTCCAGTGAAAATTTTTAAAATTTAAATGTATTGAAGTGAGAACATGAAGTTCTGTGCCATATTTCTGTCTTGTTTTACAGTTTTTATTTTTCCATAACATTTTCTTTGTAATGCGATTCTTAATATCCTGTTTTCCCTGTTCTTACATCTTCTCTGCATTGCATTTTCCTTTTAAATTTTTTCTTCACACTATCTCTTCAGTCACTCACAAGTTTTTGTGTTAGCCTGCCTGCTGTTTTGTTTCATTTTTTATGCCATTCAGTACAAAAATGATTGCAGCATTGACTCCTGAATTACCTTTTCTAAGCAGTCCAGAAATTCAAATATTAGTACTTTGCTGATCATGAACACTAAGTAAAAAGATAAGGGTGACAGAATGTAATGGGGACAGGAAATATTTGTCTGAACTTGACCATTTTTGAAATTTCAGCTATGATGTCCCTGTTAATACTAGTTGAAGCAACATATTTTTGCTGTTTAAAACAGACTTCAGTTTAGTATCTCTGTGCTTTTTGGGATGCTGCTTTTCTACTTTAGCAGTTTGTACTTTATAGTAACAATTAGCTCTGATAATTTGATTCTTTGTACCAAATAGCTCACTTTGTTTGTTTATCAGCAGTTTCCTTAACCTGGCCCTTGTTTGCTAAACAGCTTTGCTTAAATTAGTTTCTTAAAATTCACTTGGAGGGCTGAAAATTATATCTCATTAAAAAAAGGTGTGGGGGGGGGAGGGAATAAACCCTTTGTTTTATTGCCAAGATGCCATTGAACAGAAAGTGCTGTAATTTCCCTTGGTGTGTCTTTGCTCCTAGGTGAATGCCAGGCTCCCTGTGGGCACACCTGACTACATGGCCCCAGAGATGCTGACAGGGCTGGGTGGGGATGGCAAAGCCTCCTATGGCCCCGAGTGTGATTGGTGGTCCCTTGGAGTCATCGCCTATGAAATGATTTATGGAAGGTCTCCCTTCACTGAAGGCACTTCAGCAAAAACTTTCAACAACATCATGAACTTCCAGGTAGAGAGAACTCCTTCCCTGTTCTCACGTAAAAAGGCTGTAACTATAGGCTGTTTTTGTCAGCTTCACATAAAAGTTTATGGATGTCTCTGACTTCCTTGTGTTCATAAAATATTTGGAATATATGCGTTGTATTGCATTTATGTCTCTGTATTATAGGTATCAAGTTATTTTTTCGTAACAGGTGTCATCAGGGATGATTCAAAAAACCCTAAGCCACAAACCTTAGGAAGTTTGTGAGAATTGCTTTACTCTTCCATTTGTGTGTGCCATTGGCTATTGTTCAGCATAAGATGGTGACCTGGGATACCATTGGCCTGGGTGGGAATGGTTGTTCCTGTGGTCTTATCTTTA
This sequence comes from Hylia prasina, assembly GCA_013397195.1. Lineage (NCBI taxonomy): Eukaryota > Metazoa > Chordata > Aves > Passeriformes > Sylviidae > Hylia > Hylia prasina. The sequence goes on along the minus strand of VYXD01004372.1, from coordinate 461,004 downwards.
CTGCAGTAAATGCATACAAAAACCTACTTGGATAAAATGCACCATGCTTTCATTTGTGTGCTATAAATATTCATCCTTTGTACCTGCTATATCTCAGAATAATGGAACTTAATCTTCCTGTTCTGAGGCTGTTTTCCTACTGAGCAGAAATCCATTTCTTTCTAATGCAGAGATTTCTGAAGTTCCCAGAGGATGTGAAAGTTAGCAGTGACTTTCTTGACCTGATCCAGAGCCTGCTCTGTGGGCAGAAAGAAAGGCTGGGTTATGAGGATCTCTGCTGCCATCCATTTTTTTCTAAAATTGACTGGAACAATATCCGTAATTGTAAGTAGAATAAAATTGTATTTATAAACAATTTCTGGGTTCTTTTGGTAATGGGAAAATTTGTACAATGAATATTTAAGTGTGTTTGATGTGAATTATTCTTAATGAAACAGGACTGGTTCCTGGAGCGGGTGTTTTTAACAAAACAGCTCATTTTGGTTTTTCCAAAGGCTATGTTAAAGGCTATCTGAGGTGAAAACTGTAAGGTAAGAGGAAGTTTAATAAAACTCCCTATGAATTTCTGATGCAATTGCCATTTACTGCAGGCACTATACTGGAAAATCAAAATGGTCCCTTTCCATGTCTTTTCTCAGATTAAAAGGCATCAGTATGTTTTTTCAGGCCTTTCCCACCTCAGTTTGCTTAATTTTAGCTTCATCTCTTCTTCTTGTTGTTGTATCTTCAGCTTTCTCTTTTGTTACTTGTGAACCAACTTTACTTAAATTTGTTTTTTTTTTGTAGTTCCAGTAGGTGATGAAATGTCTTTGGCCATAGGGCCATCGAACTTTTTGTCAAAGTCAATGGGAATAATGTACTACTACTTTATTTTGGTCAAAAATGTGTTAATTCAACCAGGAATAGAATAAAACCAGTGAACCAGATAATTCTGTATGCAGAAAACTGTTTATAATACTATGTAAGCAATGGAATTTGGTATTTGGAAGTACTGAGGCACCAACTCCATGGCAAAAGCAAATATTTCACAGTTCATCAGTGATCTCTGTATGGGGATCTGATTGTGTTGGAGAGTATTTTAAATTATTTGGACTGTAAGATTATCTGGGCGAGCAACATGTCTGTCTTATGTTTTTTATCAAATATGCTGTAAGGGAATGATTGTGCTCCATTTTCCATGATAAATTGCTAAGCCAGTGCTTCTACTTTTGATGACTATCTCAGCACTTCAGCTGTCAGCTCCACAGACTGTTTGCTCACTTTTCTGTTGATTCATTAATTTTGAACTTGTGGAGCTGCTGTTCTGTTAAATTCCATTGTTTCTGCCCTTTGAGAGCTGTTGAGTCTCGAGCCCTTTCTATCACTTTAGCATACATTTCCCAGTGCTCTCTGCCTTCTCTCCCCAGAGCTCTGCCTAAGCCACCAGTTTCTGTTCCTGAATTGTGTTGTATTTATATCATATTATCTCAGATATAGAAAGAGGAATGACATGTGAGCATATGTTCTGGTGTTTCCTTGGCAATTGCCTAATATTCACACAGCTGCATGAGTTAATGGAGCATTTTGCCAATTCATGTGGCAGCGGTGATGCTGATGGACAAGCCAGTAGGCAGCCCTGGTGTGGTTATAATATTGCAATAATCATTTGGGATTTTAAAAATCCCATTTCTGTCTGCAGCTGGCCAGCAGATTGCATTACATTATCTCTATAATATTCACACCTACCTACTGTGAGAATTCATGCAGTTTTGACCCTTCACTTCATTGTTCTGCCGCATATTTGATAAACCCCTACTATAACTAGCACAAAACGCAGCAGTCTCCGTGCTTTAAGCAGCAGATTCAATGTATCACCTATTGCTTTGCTCTCTGTAGTGGTTCTCCTTGTGATGGTTTTTCTGAACAGTGTTGCTGTCACTCTGTTCAAAACCTGGGTCAGGTTTGACCTGGGTAATCTAAAAGGTAAAGGTTTCTTTCTAATCTCGACCTCTGCTGATAGTGATGTTTAACTGGAGTGCTGGCAGCTTAAGAAGATGGATGATGGAAGAGGTCATAGGATTTAGATTTACGTTAAAGAATCTCACTCCCCCAAGTTAATATGGTCAAAGACTTTAAGGTTGTGGAGTGTTGGGACTGGGTGATCCTAAAGCTTTTGCCAACTGAAATGACTCTCTAATTCCACAGCTGTTAAACAAATTCTGTGTTGGTATAGTCAGACTTTCCTATAGTCTATAAGGGCAGTGATGTAATTTCTATTTCAGGCTGAGCAAGGTAGAGAAAAAAAATTGGTAACTTTGCCTTGCAGGTATTTAATTGCCATGCTGAGAGCTCCGCGATAGCCATTCTTAATGCACCGATTTTGGTTAAGAATGTGTCATTAAGGGGCTTTTCACTGTTACATTTTGTTGTTATGGTAACCTATGAAACACTTGACTTTTTAGTAAACCCCTTTCCAAAAGATCATTGCCTCTAAAAAAAGCTTCCAACTTCCCCTGGGTCCAAAGTAATGTGTGTCTGTAGAAGCAGCTCTTAAGTGACAGAAACAGAATCAAACCATTAAACCTAAGGTCAGGTTTATTGGAATTTGTCTCAATAGGTGATTTTTTCCCCTTCATTGGAGTATTATACTGAAACACGCTTATAGATTCTGCTCTCTGTTGGTTTTCTGCTATTTAATGACTTCTAAAGCATATTATAAAAACCCACCCTGAATCAGATACCACCACACTTCCTCCCCAAAAATAAAATTAATCAAAACTTTCAAAAGTTTGTGTTCATTTTCATTCAGAATTTCAAATTCAAATTGTATTCAGATTCATTTAGAATTTTCTGAAAATATTTTTGAATTTATTTACCTGAAATAAACATTTGTATCTGTCAGCCAAATGATCAGGTATTTCACTGGAAAGTTGGTAACAGAACCATTTGAGTACCAAAAAAGTATCTAAAATTAGAGGTAGAGAATGGGGGAATGGCACACTTGAGTTACCAGCAACAAGGCTGCCTTCTGTATAATTTGGGAATTTTGTTAGTTGTCTTTTGTTATTTGACATCCATAAACTGTATCAGCTTTTTAATTTGGAATCAAAAATGTGCTTGCTGAAGTCTAGCTGGGACATGGTCAGAAAACTTTCATTCTTACCTTAGCAATATGTGTACAACAAGAAGAGCCTTTCATTTTAAGAATTGCTTTGTAACTACAGTCCAAGAGGTCTTGAAAATGGAATGGCATATTGGACTTGCACATGGAAACTATATATATGAAAAGACAAGAGTCAGTGTCTTGTGCAAACAGAAGAACTTAAGAAAGTATTAAAGATTGATTTTTTTTTTTTAAACTGTTTTCTGCTGTTAAACAGGCAGGACCCAAATCTCATTAGTCCAAGACACTTATTCTTATGAACACCATGTTGTCATTCAGGATGTTAACAGTTAACACATTGTGGTGTTTCATTTAAATTCTTCAGAAAAATGCATTGACTTGTTTCTTGAAGTGGAGATCACTTGCAGGTTGGAAATCACTTTTATTAATAGAAATGTATGTGTTGGATCATTGTCCTGACAAAACAGTAAAGGTGTTAAGATAATATTGTATAGATAGGTTAGGACTAGCACAGTGCCTTTTTTTAATAAGAGGTCTTAGCAAAAATTTCCTTTAATTTCATCACTGGGATTGTCTATTTTTCTTTCATAACAGTTTCTCAAATAGGTCTGTTAGAGCCTGAGGAAGAGGAGTGCCTAACCTATTTAAAAAGGCTGTGTGGATGCTTTTCCTCAGAAAGCATTTATAGATCACCTTGTAGATCAAGAAGAGACACATTTTTATCCTTAAGAAACATTCTGTGTTGCCTTTATGTTTCCTATTTCAGTTGAGTCTTTCACTGTCCCAGGGGAAATGCAATCTCTCTTTTCTGAATTTGCATGAAAATATTTTGAAAGGATGGAAAGACCTGGTTAAGGCAATATTCTTTGTACCAGTCATAAATACACACACTGAGGCAGAGTCAGTCAGAAAAAAGACTTTTTTCCATAAAAGACACTTTATCTAATCTTAATGATAAGCTGATTAAAATACTGGAGTATATGTGGCGGTTTTGGATTTTTCCTTTTTCCTTTTTTCATTTTTTCATTTTCTTTTTTTTTTTTTTCCCCTTTAAACTTAGCAACCTACAACACCCCCTTTTCCTCTGAAAGTCATTCTTTGGAACAGATGGAAGAGGGTTACATCCTTCCACAAGTGGGGATGTATCTAGGCAAGGAGTTGGCTTTTTTAAAACATGCAGTTCTCTACAAGATACTTTAAATGGTAAACAGAACATGTACGTTTGTTGTAACGTGTTGGAGACAAAAGGAGCTCTTGTATCCAACCAGTTTGTGTGAGTAGAATCACTGGGTTTACTGTCTTTTTGAGTAATACTTTTGCCTCCCTTTTGGGTGAACCTGAGAAAAGTGCAAATTTGTCACCTTGTCAGACGTGATGGCAGGGTGCTCACATTTATTTCTCAGAGTCTTACCTTGACCTCTGCTGAAGGATCCTTCCCTTTAAAGAAGCAATTGATAAGCACACTAATGTATTTGCATTCACCAGTCTTTGTCTTGTTCTGAAAATGCTATAGTTGTTTGACACCTTTCTGGTTGTAAGCAAGAAAGAAAAACTTAACTAGAGATTATGCTATCATGTGGTCCACACTTGAGAACAAAATTCCTGTCTGTTTTAGCTTGGTTTTACAAGACTACTCCGTTTATTCTTGTGGGTATTTTGGGCATCAGATAAAGAATTCCTTAGTCTGAGGAATAAAAATCTATGAAGAAGCTACCAAATAATTGTCAACCTCAGACAGAATGGATCTAGCTTTTTTTTTAAAGTTATTCCCTCTTACCCCTAAGTGATTTTTTTCTACAACATGCTGAAACTTCTTCAGAAGTTCTGCTTCTCATTTTCAGCCACTGTTGACAAGTTTAGAACTACTTAACATCTAGAGGTGTTTTTGTGGAATGACTGTTCCAAGTTTTCTCTTTAGTTGCTACTATTTCTTGATACAAACATTGTAACAAAGTTATACTGCAGAGTTGCAGCGATTTTTGGACTGTTAGTCATGGATTTTAGTGAATAAAAAATAGGGGGCAAGGAATTTTTTCATTGTTTTTTAATCTAGTATTCACCATTTCTCTTCTTTGTCCTCATACTTTGTTAAATATCAGAGGAGACTGTAGTGTAAAACATTGTGCTCCTTAAACTAGTTTCCCACCAGCCCCAAAGGTTTGCTCTGTCTCACATTCAGTTTTATCTTTGTGCATCTGTTGTTCCCCCACTGAGTGCTTTTTCATCCTTTTATGTGCATGCATAGCTAAATGATATTTTCTTTTATGCATGTGGTTTGAGTAGAAATTCTTATTGTTGGTAAGAGGAACTACTTTCTGTTTAATTGCAATACCTTGAAGATGACTCTTAAGATCTTCTTTGCTCATTTCTGATGGGAATTAAGGCTTTAGATCTCTCTTTCAGAGATGAAGTTATCTATTGGGCTCTGGGGAGTACAGAATGGGGTGCCTGTACCATTATAAAAAGGCAGCTAAGTTGGTTTTTGCTACCTCTTTAAAAACATTGTAGACTCTTGCAGATGAAGAGTTTGCTGTTTTCTCTATTACTTTACCTCATAGACAGTATCTGCCTTCAAAACCAGTGTTAAAAATCCCACAGCCCTTTCTGTGAGAAAAAGTGCAGAGTTCTTTCAGCAAAGGTCCTGAAACTAAAAAATACTAATCCTGAACTGATCCTCCTCTGCTGTGAATTAGCTACAACTTTGGGTTTATATTTGCATTAGAGATGATATTCTTACAAATTCTTTTCTGTTACTTCTCTGTTTTTAATTATTAAGAGTATATGTAAGAGTAGCTGGACATTACCCTGACATTAAGTGATTTTTAAAAGGAAATACATATCCCAGTCAACAATCTGCATTTCAAAACTGTTTATGGTGCATAGATATCAGCATTATATTATATATTTTATTATAATTAGTAAAATAGAAGAAAATAATAAATCTGTGATACTGACATAAATTTAAATGTTCTGGAGCTGGTGAGTTCCAGTAGGCTGAAACTGCTTACTACAGAACCTATTTGATTTGTATATTTTGCCCATTTATCTTATTCTAATATACTTGGAACTACTGTACATGAACAGCATCTGCTTCATGGAATTCCTTCTCACTTCCCTGCTTGGGAGCAGCGTCAGGATGGCTCTTCAGGGAGCTGCTACCAAAGCCTGCGCGTGTAGTCGAGATTTGGCAGTCGATGCAGAGAGATTCTTTATTTTATTTGGGCTGTTCGTGCTGGTCTGGTGGGTAGTTGCAGCGAGGGAATGGAGAGTTAAAGGCGGGCAGTGGAAGGCTTTGGCAGCCTAGAGGGAGCCAGCGCCTCCAGCCGTGACTCGCTGTGCCCCTGCCACTCACGGGCAGCAGCGTCTGTCACGCTGCAGGCAGGTAGGGTTAAAGCCGGCATGCGGGGACTCGGGAGCAGGGAGCCTGCACTGCAGGGGTTGCAATGTTTGTTCCTGGTCCTTCCATCCTCGTCAGCCTTCAGCTACAGGAGATCCATCCTGGATCCATGGTAACGGTTTTAGCGCACTCCACTTCCATCAGCTGGTGACAATGGGCTATTCTAGCTGCTGGTAAAGGAGTCTCTCCTTTGCTAATCTCAGAGTTGCAGTGAGTGGGGGCCCGAGTGATGAAATAAATAAATAAGTGCTAGAAAACGTGATTTAATGAGGTAGGGATTGCACAGCAGGGCTTCTGCATTCATTCCTTTCCCACACGTAGCCAAGCCAGCAGGTAGCTCGGGTGCTGCACATCACCGAGAGGAACTTGTCCTTTTGTTCCTTAGGTTAATTAAACTGAAGCAAGCACAAGAAAATCATCTGAAATTAAACAACTGCTTAGCAAATTAAGTGGTACCAATTTAGAAATTATAGTAAGAAATACATTGTAATTCCTGCTATTTATACCTCTCTTCAGAGCTGATTGTATCAGAGCCAGACTGCAGTGGTGTCCCGGCAAGAGTTCCAGATCTTAAGCAAGCCTTTTTAGAGAAATAAAATGAATCTTCTTTTCCTAAACACCAGTGAGTTTTTAGTAGCTGTAGTTTATTAGAACCTTCCAGGAGAAAGACCAGTTTGTTGTTGATTAGAAACCCATGCTGGGAAGATTCTTGTTAGTGTTAAAAGGGTAAGATGTATCCCTTAGCTGACTAGCACAGCATCAGGCTTCTTTCTCAGGTAGTGTCACTAATTGGACAGGTTGGAGACATTTTCCTTTTCAAGATGAATCAGAATCGACAGGCTTCTGGCTATAATACAGTAATGATTTTCTTAGCCTGGTGCTTTGATTTCATTATTTATGTGTTAAAAACCCCAGCATCTTAACCTGAAAAACCCCAAACCCCAGAATCTCCAATGCCCAAGCTAAATCCCAGTTTGATCAGTGTGGGAGATGCTGTGCCTGCAGAGTGGTAGCCATGTTGGCAGCTCAGGGGTTAATCTCTTGTTGCTGTAATACGCTTTGAGAGCAGCAGCTCAGTCTGCTTGTGTTAGCAAGATTAAAAGCAGGAGCTGCAGTGCCATTGCAAGCACTGAATGAGTGGGACTGTTGCAGAGTGAACTGTAGCTGAATTTTGTCTTTTCTTCTTGCGTTTTTTCCACCAGCTCCTCCCCCCTTCGTTCCTACTCTCAAGTCTGATGATGACACCTCAAATTTTGATGAACCAGAGAAGAATTCGCGGGTTTTATCCTCTACGCGCCAGTTGAACACAGCAGGATTCTTGGGGGACGATTTGCCGTTTGTGGGGTTTTCATTCATCAAGGCTTTGGGGATACTCAGATCAGAGTAAGTAGAAATTATTGCTCAGGTGGATAGGACTGCTGGAAAAACGGGAAGGTTTGTTACAGAGAGGATGGTGTGTGTATGAGGGAAAGGTGTTTTAACTGACCTGTACTCTGCTGTAGGGAAGCTGCCAGATTTGGGCTTTATCTGTTGCTGGTGTTTCTTGCGCATGTCCTACTGTTCTCTGATTATTTCTGAGATGAAGGGGGGGAAATGGGATGGAAAGATTCATTCTAATCCTGTTATTATTAGAATTGTAGTTCAAATAGTTTGAATTAGTTGTTGCTGTTGAGCAGGGAGCAGTAGGTGATTGCATTTCTGGTACTGCAGATCCCTGCAAGGAGGAGAATACTGAGGAGTTCAGAGATGGAAAAAGGGGATGGTGTTATTTTATTGGGTCAGAGAGTGGGCACCAAGTGCTGGGAATGTGTAAGGCTGAATCAGTGATCCATGGGAAAGGAGCTCCACTAACCTGGGAATGTGCAGTGATGGGTCAGTGAGCAAGGGAAGGAGCTGCATGGCAGCTGGCTCTGTGCTGCTGGGTCAAGTTAAATAGGAGGACTGGACATTGCTGTGTTGTGTGTTTGGAGACTGGAGATTCAGATAAAATATGCAGTGGCCATGTGTGTGGAGGGATGTAAAGACCTCAGAGAAATGGTTTTCAATGGAAAGCAAACATGATCTCTGAGAGAATGGAGTCAGAGAAAAAGAAGAATATAAACAATCTGATGTGGTGATATAAACCATTTGATGTGGTGGGTGGTTGGTTTCTGATGACAGAGCTATTGAAAAAGTATTAGTGCAGTGTGTTAAGTTGGGAAGTCCTTAGCTCAGGACCAGGAGGCCTCTCAGGAATGCAGTGGCTTTGGCTGGGTTAGTGATTCAATGCACTGTGTTTTCATGTCATCCCTGATTCCCTGCTGCTGGTTTGCTCCCTTCAGGGACTTCCTTGTCAATCTATCTTAACTGAGTTTCATTTTGTATCGTATTGGTTGTGATAGTTGCTCTGCAGTAAGCTTGTCACCGAATTTGGTGATACTGTTGACATCTTTGATCTTGCTCACACCGTGAATCAAGGTTATATGATGGTTATGCCAGAGATAAAAAGGGAACCTTTGGCTGCTCCTCCACAGCAGAGTTGCTTTTATGGCAAAAGAGGAAGGAAGGGAGAGGATATAAAACCCCAGAAAGTGTTCTTTTGGTGAAATGATCTAATATTGTCAGCAGGATGGAATGCTAGATCTGTAGATACCTGGGGTTAAAATCTGTCTTAATTTAGGAGTGAGATAACTTAGGCTGTTATCCTGTCTGCCTAGGGAACTGCAATCTGTGTACCAGGTCTATGTATCCATTCAGGTAACAGTCAGAAAAGCCTCAAGAGTGACTATATATGTGTGGTAAAAACATACGTGTAATTGGGCCCAGGATTAGAACTGAAGAGGAGTGTGGGGTAAAGTCTCAGAACAGTGGTGTAACTGTGCTGCAGGCTGAGAGAGCTGTAGCAGATGGACTGAGGTGCTTTCTCTGTGGAGCTGGTACCGAAAATGCATATGGAACTAATGTTTGAATTTTGGGAAGAGATGAGAAGAGGTATAGCAAATGAATATAGAGATTAACGTCCTCTGCAGAAATTTTGACTGAAGTAAAATTTCTCTTTGGTGTGGCCTGTTTTTTTCTTAAACTGGAACAGAAAGTCATCTTATATTTAATTTTCCCCCAAATAATTTTAATATAAGTAGATTTTTTTTTCTTGAGTGAGATCTCAATAAAACAGTAAATACTTGCCTTTTGTTCTAAGAAGGTGATTTAAGTATGGCAAAGCCCTAACAGAGACTTTAAAATACCTGTATTAAATAATGCAGTGATTAGTTTATTCTCAATACCACTGCAAATGGATCACAAAGATAACTTCTTATTTATAAAATACTGTCTGGTGTATGTTTTGCTTGAGGAAATACAGTACTGTTTCTGTCCACACTGCCTTGGAAATCATATCCTTAGATGAAGAACAGTAAAGCGTGGCAGGGGCTTATCTGTTGTGAATCTTGGGATGCCTTCTCTGGGAGGTCCTAAGTCATGAAGTTTATCAGTCCAGAATTTTTTTAAAAGAATCTTTTCCTGTGAAAGTCTAACCTTATGGTTGCTAAGTGAAGCAGATCTATTTTCCCGTCTGCAGCACCAACCCTCTGATGCTGCTCACAGTAAGGCCAGGCAGCTGCAGAGTGCCAGTGAAACTTCCTGCACTTTTAATCTGGGGGCTGTCAAACTGTGAAGATGAGGGTTATGCTCTTGCCCTTGTCCACTGGACAGTAAGAAGCTATGGCTGAGCTGGGAATTTCAAATACTTCAGAGAAAAGGCAGCTAAAAAAGAAGGACAGAAGAAGGATAATGGAAGTTCTCTTTTCCACTGTCCCAATGACTTCGGGCTAGGAGGTTTTGCCCAAGTGACTTAGACCTGTTGCCAGAAATTACATGGTTGGTGTGTGGTTTAGAAGGGTCTGTTGAATTACAATGCTCTGTCTGCTGCCCTTTAGCATGAGATTTGAGAAGAATTTGTGTCCCTCTAACAAATGTGAGATTTAACAAAAATGCAAGAGGCACAGCAATAATGGAAGCAATCAGGAGAAATCAAGGGCATTGCTTAAGTCATGGGCTCCTGTATTAGCAAAGTGTTTAAGTGAATCTGCTCTTAGCAAAGCTGGGCTGAGGCTGCAGAGAAGGACCAGCTAACTCCTTCTCTCATCATGGCCTCTGAATTGTGGATGTGGGGGAGAAGAGCCTGTCTGACTGCAAATCTGGCTGCAGGTTTGGCTGCAAGCGTGTGACTGTGACAAGATAAGAGGCAACCAAGGGTTTTAATTCCATTAAAAGCCAGCCCCACCTTACTTCCTGTCCCTAACCATGGCTGATCTCCAGTGCTTAGAACAAGTGACAGAAACCTTTAGCTGCCAAAAATATGCATCAAGTGGTGGAGGAAAATTGTTCTTGTCCTTTGCTGGTGAGTAGCAGAAGCATAAGATAAATATGTTATAAATCCAGGGTTAACCAAATATACCAAATTGGCTAATAAAAATAAAATCCTAATAAAATTAGTGCCTAATAAAAAATAAATACCAAATAAAATATATCAAAATACCTAATAAAAACAAGTGCCTAATTAAAAATAATTTATTATGCAAATTTTTGCCTGCCTGTGTTCTCTCTGTAAGGTCCGAAGAAGTGGTGTTCCTCAAGATTTCTGGGGTTCTGTTTTCTGATTTGTTTTGGGTTACCGGGGTTGAGGTTTTTTAATTTAAAAATTTGATATGGATTCATGACTGTCATTATAAAATACTGAGAGTTAAAATGGGCCGTTCCTCCAAGAAGAAGGATTTCTGCTGATTTCTTCCAACAGTTTGTTGGGTTCTGGTAAGCTGTTTCACCAAAGATAGATGAGAGAGGAAGCACAGGATGAGCATACCAAAAATATGCTTTGCTTCAGCGAGCTCTATTCACAGATTGATGCTATCACTGTTTGTTTTTGGTTGGTTTTTTTTAGGCCTGAGCAAGCATTTACGAGGGGGTGGAAGGTACAGATGAGTATAATGCTAAAAAGAATAGAGCATGAGGGATGAGATTATCAGCATGTTGTGTGGGGGCCAGGATTAGGACAGATGGTGCCCATCCTTGTGTGAAGCAGCAATAATAGGTGAGTTTGGGTTTGGGACAGTGGCAGAAAAGGACACGGGAAGTTACAAGGTGTGATGGGAGGCACAAGATATGAGTTGGATACCAAGAATCAGCTTGGAACTTTTCCCATGCCAATGCTTTTTTCTTCTTCATCTCAACCACGTTAGGACTGGAGGAGCTTTTACACAACCAGCACCATTTCTGCTCATTCTGCTGGTTGAGGCTGCTGCTGATATAGCTGTGAAATCACTAGTCAGCTGTAAGTTAACTTGGATTTTAGTCATGCAGGAGCGCTGCTTCTCTGGAAGGTGAATTGGCACAGCCAGTGCTGTGAGAGCTTGGTAGTCTAGACTTAGCTTTGGGGGTTTTTTTAATAATTTATTGCGGTTTTCTTGTTGATGGAGCTGGTTACCTTTTGTTAATCTTTTTTTTTTCTCACACTTGAGAGGAAACAGCAGCAACTGCTCTGTTATGGTAAGAGAATTTATCCAGATGTAGCTGTTAATTAAATTAAATATTCTGAGATGGTCAGAGCATGAATGATAGCTTTGCATCATGGCTTTTGATGTTGGATTGTATGTGTTTAATTTCTGCAATGATGCTGACTGAGGAAGAATATAAGTGCCCCAGAAATGTGGGTATTTTCCACCTTGTCATGCTCTGTTGATAGCTTCTATCACCATGACAAGGCTTATTAGATTAGCCAGTATTCCATTTCTCTTGATTTCCTGTCTGCCCCTTTCTAATACTTTGAAGGTTGTATGGATGTTCAGGAAGTTGTTCAAATACAGTTTGTACACAGGAAAGAATTACTGGGAGAGCATCTCTCCTAAAAACTGTGTCCCCAGAGCTAACTGAGCTCAGCTTCCCTTGGGGATAAGATGTACCGTTTCCATGGCAGGAAAATCATTGTGTCACCAGCACATATATTTTTAAGGAATTTCTTCCTCACTTTGGACAGGGATGAGAAAGAAAGATTGTAGTTGTGTCTGCAGCCTTCTCTACCCTTACAAAGCCAACACCAGCCCTGAGGAACAGCTCCCTCTGCAGTCACCACATGAAATCCAAACTTGGGCAGTCTCCTGTGCCCTGTCCCATCCCATCCCACCTGGCTGAACCAGCTACCTTTTGCAGAGCTCTTCATTTCCTTCCCTGAATTTCTCCTGTTCCTGCCTGCCTTGCAGTGCCTGGGGAGGCTTTCAGCTGGCTCACCATGAGAAATTTTTGAAATGCAAAATAATGCCTGTAATATTAGGCTCTGATTCTTTTAATAGCAAATAAAATAAACAAGCAAAAATGATGAGTAAAATTAGCTCCTTTGGGGAGGTGGAATAGAAGACACAAATAAAACCAGCTCTGTGAGAACTGGCTAGAGTTTTCTTAGGTAATGCCTCAGATCTGAAAAGAATGGAAGTAAATAAGTGGTGGTTAAGGTTGAAACTATAATTAAAAAAGATTGCTTTAGCCAATACAGTTCAGACCTGTAAAACTAAATTTTTATTATAAGAAGATTTTCCGATTTGTCTCAGTACATATTTGCAGCTATTTACATATATTTGATTAACATTTGAAAGCAGATTCCTTAGTGTCTTTTTTAGTTAATGTGAGCTTTAATTTGTATTTTTAGACTGTTTTTCTCAACTATTCATTTTTAGCCTTGTTTGTACACCCAGCTGTTATGGGATTTAATATGCATCTTTCTCAGATGGTTGCTTTTTCTCTGTAGGAGTATAGACACGCTTTATAAATTGATTTTTAAATATGGTAATTTGACAGATCAGATTGATTGGACCAGGGCTAAAGGAATGCTGTATAAAAGCATTAATTTTAAACATTTTTTTTAGTAAGTCCTGATCATATCTCTGTCATTGACATGCAGGATTCTTTCTTCTAAGTTTTTCCATATCAGGTTTCTGAAGAGATATATTCATATCTGACCTTTCCAGGCAGCATTGGTGGATTTTGCTGTGCTTATTTGCTGATATTAAAACACTGTTTCCTAATCACTGCTCAAGGTGGTGGTGCTGAAGATCTGTTTGATACTGAAATGTTGCGCATTTTTGTAAAAATCCATGTATATCTTTCTGTGCCTCTGCTGCATATCCAGTTGGATTAAGGAGTAGATTTTTCTCAGAAAATGGTGGTGACGGAATGAAACTTTCCTTGGTGTTGAGAGGAGCCTGTGCTGCTGTGTGTGGGTGTCTGGCTCTGTGCAGAGAGCTGCTCAAAGCTCCTTTCTCTCCGTGGGGATAACTGGCTGCACACCAAACTGTGGCCAGGAGAAGCAGAAAGCAACGTGTGGGCAGCCTGTGTGATCTTTTATTAGCACCTTTATTGTACTGCTGCGTTTTCATCTATCAGTTAACACTGCTTCTATCGTTAACTGCTTGAGTTTCTAGTCTGAATCATTTTATGCAAGGGAGAATGTGCTTTTTAAAATTGTGTTTTGATGCGTGTACTTAATTTTTTGGTTGCAGATTGCATATTTAAGACTGTGCGAAGCACTGAAAATATGCTCCTAAACATCAGGTGGCTTCCTATCACTTTCTAAAATAAATTTAAGCTAACAGGAATGGTAAACTTCTTAAATGCTGAGTCCCAATTAGACAGAAAGCTTAAGAACAAGTAAATATTTTCCCCGGGTTCATATTGTTTTGAACAGTACAGTTGTGTCTCAGGAAAATTACTTCTGAGTGGAACTCTGAAGTTCTGCAGTGTGACTAATCATATTGATATTGATTGGGTTTGTAGGGATCATATGAATTGGGTTAGGGAGGTTTCAATTTTGATTCACAGAATGTAACTAAGGATATTAAATTCTTCTTCCTGTGGTGCAGATTATGACATGTTGAAGTTTGTAGGGATTTTATACTCTGATGATAATTTAAAAACCCATTTAAAAATAAAGTACCAAATAAAAAGCATTTCTCTGAAAATTTGTTATCTTTCCACATGGTTACATTGACTTTATGCTCTGTTTTTGTTGCACCTATGAATCCCTACAAATCATGCAAAACTACTGCTGTTATTTGTTGCTTTGCACTCTGACATAGCCACTGATGGAAAATATTAATATTGTAACTAGAAGTACACATGGATTATTTAATAATGATGTACTGTTATTAGCTTTTATGGTATGTTTGATCTGCAGTGATGGCTGTGAGGCTGTGATTGCCACACAATCACATTTCTTTTATCCTGGAATAAGTAAGTACCCAATGACTTTACAGAGGCTGCATAGATCAGATTTCTGTACCTTTTGCCCATATTCATGTGCTGTTTGGCTTTGCTCTTTTAGATCTGTTTTTTCAAGTGTGGATTCGCCAGCCAAGGTCAGCTCCATGGAAAAGACACTTCTTCTCAAGAGCAAAGAGCTCCAAGACGCCCAGGACAAGTGTCACAAGGTATTTATTTATGCGATTGGCCACACCCATTGCTCCAGGAATCTGCAACCACTGTATGTCCAGGGATCTGTCAGATGCTGCTGATCATCCAGACTCGTGGTGGGCAAAGTGCTTTTCCTTCAGAGAGGTGGCTTCCTGTCCAGTACAAAGGGAGATGAATTTGGGCCATGCTGTTGCTGTAGATACTTTTAACTTAACAAGAAGCGGCTCTGGATTTTAAACAGTGCTTTTCTCAGCGTGCCACAGACGACTGCTTCTTCCTGCAGGCCCTGCCTCTTCATCAGACACACATTACAGCAGTACTGTTCTGAGGGCTCTCCCTCACTCATCAGCTCCTGCTTATATAACAGTTGTCACGTCACTGCTTATGGTGAACGTCTTGTAACAGTTGCTGTGCTCCAATAAAGGGAACCTGGTGGAGTCTTTTAACACTTACTGCTTTTTTCGAGACTTTTATGAGAGTTCCATTACTTTTCTCCCTGCTCGGTTCTGGATTTGACCATTTGCTCCTGACAAGGAGATGGGGGGAAACCATCTTCTGGTCCAGCATGGATTTGGGATAAGGTTAAAGTGATCCATCTCTGCAAGTCAGGTGAAAAATGATTGTGTCTTCTTTGCTAACTGGGGTTCGAAGAATGACTGAATATGAACAAGCAGCTTGAATGAATGGGGTGACTTAGACTTACTACTTTGTCCTTAAGAAGAACTGTGCATTCCTGGAGCAGAGACAATGGTATCGGAATTTAAACACCATTTGGAGAAACATAGCTAGAAGTCTCTTGGAGACAAATTCCTTACAAAGAGAGCTCTGAAAGTAGCAGTTAACAAAGCTTTTGAAGCCCTCCTTTATAACCTCTTGATATTTATTGCAGATGGAGCAGGAAATGACGCGGTTGCACCGGAGAGTGTCAGAGGTGGAGGCTGTACTTAGCCAAAAGGAGGTGGAACTGAAAGCCTCTGAGACCCAGCGATCCCTCCTGGAGCAGGACCTGGCCACCTATATCACAGAATGCAGTGTGAGCCCTTACACCAGTCCTTTCAGCTCTGAAGGCCTGAAATCTGGTGGTCTTTGTCTTTCTCTTCCATCATGCTTTCAGTGGGGTGCTTGATGGAGAGAAAATACTACGTGAGAGGATATCTGTTGAACATGGAGCCCTGAAGTGTTTGCAAAAGCTTGATTGGTAGTTTTATTCAGATGTTGTTTCATGGTCATGTGCTTAGATCATGCAGGAGTGACTACTGTCTTGGTCTTGCTGAAACTCTTTGTGATGTTTGTCTTACTGGCTGTGCTAGAACATGCCTGGGTTGTGCTTCTTGAAGGTTTCTTAGCCGGAAGAAGATGGGGCCTAATCAGTGCCTAGACAGAAATCTTCAAGAACAAATAGGATTAGATTGTTGCCTCCATCTGTGGTGTCCTGAGTTCAGACTGATCCTGTTCCCCAGCACAGTGTCAGGGAGGATCTAGGACAGGTGCTATTTTTCAGGTAGTATATAAAAATGAGGCTGTAAAACCATGTCTTCAAAGATCATTTTTCATGAGAACTGGAATCTCTGCCCAGTTGTCACTGGCAATATTCCAGTGAGGATATTTTCTTTCTAGTTGATAGTCTGTATTTTCAGTTAGGTACACAATTATGTTTCCTCTCTTGTACCAAGAACAAAAACGCAGCTAATACTCTGTTCCAGAGAATTGAAAAGCCTTTCTGATGTCTTGGTTTGTTGGGAAGGACATCTTAAAATGGGGCCAAGTGATTTTCCTACACTGAATGCTACTAGGTAAAGAAATAAAATTCAGTTTGTATCTTTCTGTTGATGAATAACACTCAGTTAATAGAAGCACCACTCCACTCACTGGTGGCTCCAAATTTGGAGGTAAGGCACGTGCTGAGATACAATCTCAGCTCTTCTTCTGTTCCTTATAGAAATTTAACAATGATTAAAGCATTTGACTCACTTAACAGCAACAAGAAAAATGTAAGTAACATGAAGTTGAAGGATTGTATCTAGATTGTGAATTAATAGTGCTGGATAAAATATAGATAAATGCTGTCAATAATGGATGCCTTTTGTGATCTGTGTTTGGTTTTTGTCTCTAAACCTGATGTGAGGAAGTGGAGATTTGAACTAAGATTTAAGTTGAGTAAACAGTGGTTGTAAAGTGGGCTGCTTCTGTTCAGACAGGAGCAGCACTGGCCATGAATTTCATTAGGGTTCCATCATTGGTGCCTCCATTTTTTTGATGCCTCACTGCAGTCAAGGAGGCATTTGTGTAACAACAGATCTTCATTATACAACCATGTGAGAAACCAAAGCCTATGTATTGAACATTTTGCTTTCTGCAGAGCTTAAAGCGAAGCCTGGAGCAGGCACGGATGGAGGTGTCTCAGGAAGATGATAAGGCACTACAGCTACTTCATGATATCAGAGAGCAAAGCCGAAAACTGCAAGAGATCAAAGAACAGGTATTCCTGCTTCTTTGGGGAGCAGAGTGGCTGCCCACAAATAGGCATTCTTGGCATATTCTAGCTCTGGTGCCAGGATTATGCTCGGTGTTGATAGGCTGTGATAACTCCCAAGCTGTGTGATTTCACAGGGGCTCCTGAGCAATACAGCGAGCAACAAAATTCCACTTGTGTATTTTGCAAGTAAGCACAAACTCCAAACTTCACATTTTTCTTTTCCTAGTCCTGAAAGTACTTTGTCTATACAATCAGTTCAGGAGAAAGCTGCAATGCTTTAGTAACATGTTGCACTAGAAATGATCTATCCATTTTAAATGGTTAAGGTATGGAAATTTCGCAAGTTAATGAATCTTCACCTGGGAGAGAACTGAATTAACCTGAATTTTGTGTTGGGTTTTTTTTAAAATTTTTCTTCTTTGTCTTACAATTTAAAATGCTTAGTAGCATTTCAAAATAGAATGTGTGTTGCCTAACTGTTCTTTTCCTGATTTGATCTGTTTGCAAAGTAGAAATTAATAATTCTCTTTTCCAGCCAAAGAATGTTGAAAATTCGTTAATTCACATAGTTGCTGATAAGAAAAAAAGTCAAAATTAAATGAAAGCATTGTGACAAATGTGGTCACTGAAAGGGAGATCCCATTCAGTTTTATGAATTAACAGCAACATACTGCATTGAGAAAAAGAAATTTGCTGTAGCATTCAAACAACTCTTTGTGATTATCTGTTAGTTTTCATCTTCAAAGCACTTTACAAACATTAACTGACTAATTTCAAAGTCTCTGAGACAAGGAAGCCCAGAAACCTTGGTAATAATTCTCCAGACATGAGTAGCTCTTATGTAAAAAGTAATGAAATGCAAACCCAACCCTCTGGATGTAGCTAGCCTCCATAGACTTCCCCGGCATTCTTCTGGGTGGTTGTTTTATGTAATACAAGGGATCTAAAGCTCCCTGCTCTCTCTTCTGGTGCTTTGCTAGCAAAGTTGCTTTAAATACTGAAATGGGGAACATTTTTGATGATTTGAAATATCCATAGATTCTCAGGCAGTACAGACACATGTAACAGAGGAAACATAATGCAAGTAATTTTTAATGAAACGCTTTGTCCCAGAATCTCTTAATTTGGCTTGTGAAGATTCACAATGACATAAAGAGGCTGCTTAGTTCAACAAATGAATCCTGCAGACTTTCATGTCTGTGGTGGCCTTCTGAGCTCCCTGAAACATGTGCACAAGACCCTGGCAACCAAAAGCTGAGAGATTTGTGCTGACTCATCTGAGCAGGTGGATCTTGGCCATTAAACACTTGGACCATGATTTTTAAGTCAAAGGTAACTAGGAATTGGAAGGGTCCCTCAGAGTTTTGCTTTTGGAAACCTGAGGTTTGAGGGAGAATGAGTCAAATCAACAGCAAAACAGAATCTTCAAAACCCAGTAATTAGGCATTTGATATTTTCAGGGTGAGGCTGTAGGTTCAACTTGACCTCAGGTACTTGGATAGAAGGGCATGGTGGGTTTGTGGGGTTTTTTGTTTGCTTGGGGCATGTGTTTGGTTTTTGTTTTGTTTTGGTTTTTTTTTGTTTTAACTAAACCTGTGCTCTGGTTGTTCTTTGAAAAGCTGTACTAACAGACAACCTTGCAACAAATCAGAATCTGTATTTTTTTGAAAGTCCCACTCATTTCTATGTAGCTTTCTGATGCAACTTGCTTCAGGTACATGCCCTGAACTTGTCTAGTAATCTGTGCTTAAATACTTCTTGGCATTTTAAAACTCTGACCAATGCGTATCCTAGAGGTTTGTTCTGTGTTGCCTTGAGTGGTGTGGCCTGTTCCTCTGACCTGATCTTATTCAGTCTTGCAAATGTGCTGAAACAAAACCTGAAATATTGCTAATTATCTCCTTTCTTCTGTTCTCCTTCCCCATTCTCCTCTCTTCCCAATTGCTCATTGTCACAGTGGCAACTATTGTCATACCTGTAATTCTTTTCTCAAGTGTTTGCTGATATAAAAGCCCAGTATTTGAGGAATTCTAAACAAATTATGATTTCGGAGCAGAACATTGTTCTTCAAATTGTTCTGCCTTTTTTGTTCAGAAATGTATTGGTATGAAAAGAATATTTGAGTTAATACGCACTTAGTTACTAGAAAAAAAGCTCTAATTCTTTCCAGCAAGAAAAATAAGCTCATCCTTCCTTAGGAGACGAACTGGAAAGAGTAGTTCCCCGTCTGGCTTACAAAGTGGAGAACCAATTTTGGGATTACAAGCCAAAGAGCTGCCTGTAAGGGACAGTAAAGCAATCTGCAAAAGGCCTGGCTTCTTTCAATATCTGCATAAGCTCTCCATGCTGGAGAATGAGGGATTGCCACCAGGGTCAGTGCTCGTGCAGTCACTCATCGAGCTGAAGGCAGCTGCCTGTCTGGAGGGAGCGATGACAAACCTGATTCTGTCACGAGACAGTTACTCTTCTGAATATGGGGGTAGTCAGGCATACTGTAAGGTATTAAAATGGAAAGAAAGATAAACTCCCCCACTGTCAGTCCTTCACAATCTTTGTTCCTAACTCTTGATGTGCAGGTTTTCTACTTGTTCTACTTGTTCTCACCTTCATAAAAATACTTTGATTTTGGAGAGTTTGGTGTGGTGTGGTGTTTTTTTTTTTTTTTCCTTGAGAGTAATTTTATGAAATGCATACTTGCAGGACTTAGTAAATGCTAAACATGATTACATGATTTTCTTCCAGTGAAGACAGGTGAAACAATCTCTTGAGCTAGTCCCAGTTTGAGTTCCCAGTCTCATTGAGATAGTAAATTCAAATGTTCTTTTCTTTTCCCACCTTCCCCATCCAAATTCCCTGTCTTGTAGTTGCCTGCATGGGGAATCTTTATTTCTGCCTGTATAGGCAAATATCTTCTATGAGCAATGTGAGTTTTAGATAGTTTTTCTAAGATAATATTTGATTTTAGGTTGTCTCCCATAGTGAGCAATGTGATCCTTTTTCACTCTGTCAAGAGAAAGCAGCTGATGGCTGCAAGCCACAGTGTGCTATCCCTCTGCTTCTCCTTCTTTCCTTTTACCCAAGCTGTGCAGATCTGTGGTAACTGTCATGTTATCAGCCTGAGAAAATAGATCTTGAGGGAGCATCTGGGCATTTAGTAGAGACATCAACTCAAAGGCACATTTCTGTTTCAGAAATTAGAACTGTAAGTAATTTTTGTCATTTGTATGTATGTGTTCCTGCACTCTCAAAAAGTCGATGTTTTGACTTTGAGGTATTGAGTTGAAAGTGGCAAGACACAAACCAGAACACCATGGATGTTATTTTATTTAGTTTTTACTGTTTCATTTTGTACTTTACCTTTCTTCTACATGCTCTTAAGTGCATCTGTTGCCTGCAGTCAGTATTCTGGAATCTGCTGCTCCAAGCATTTCCCCTGTTGCCTCTAAACTGTAATCCCTTCTCCTTCCCTTCCACCCCAACTACAGGAATACCAAGCTCAAGTGGAAGAGATGAGGCTGATGATGAATCAGCTGGAAGAGGATCTGATCTCAGCTCGCAGGCGCAGCGATCTCTACGAGTCGGAGTTGAGGGAGTCCCGCCTGGCAGCTGAGGAATTCAAACGTAAAGCTGCCGAATGCCACAACAAACTGCAAAAGGTAGTTTAGGCTTCGTGGGAGAGGGGGATGAGGCTTGCTGGAGTATCTAGTGCTGTTTGACACATGCACGCACAAGTTGTGGGTGTGCCCTTCAAAGATTAGTGTGGTTTGTACAACTAACATGTTTTTCATGATGTGACTTATACTTTGTGTAACTGCTGCTGTTTAAATTGCAAGAGGTGATGACTGGATAGAAGCCTTGCTTTTCCTGAGATTTTAATGTATTTTGTACTTAAGTTACAGGTTAAAGATCAAGGAAAAAATGAGGCAGGAGAGTTGTATTGCAAACTGGAAAAGGTATGTTAATTTAGTGTCCTAGATTTATTTCCCGGGTCTTTCATTTTATGCACAGAAACCAAGAAAGTCTTCGGCTAGTCAGTGGCATGCATGGCCTCACAGCCCCCACTCCCTTTCATTTTATGTTTTAAGATGTCTTGGTGTGATTCACTGTTCTCTGTGATTTGATATAAAGCTATCTCTGGATAACCTGTTCCTAAAGGATTATGTTGAGAAGTCAGGCAAAGACAGGCTGTTATGTGTCATTCAAGTGTGGAGTAAGGTTGGGGATACATCAGAATTTTCTTTACTTAGAAAGAACAGCAAATGAAAAGCAAAGAATTCTGAGTGTTCTCACACTGAACTATCTTCTTGGTAGCCAAAATATTAAATCAACTGGAAGTTAGCAAGATGGGAATGGATTTGCCAAGGAGTGTTTTGGTGTGTTGGAATTACAGGGGGAAACCAAGATTTTTGGGAAGCAAATGAAAATAAGTATGGTATCATAAGCAAAGAGCATCTTCTCCTCTTTGGTTTTGACTCTTTCCCTCCATCTTTTTTATCTAACTATAGATCAATACTGAGCAGCAGGCCAAAATCCAGGAGCTGCAGGAAAAGCTGACAAAGGTAACGACTGGGTGGTGAAAGTGAGTGTTTCACAAGATTTCCCAGTGAAACCTTAATGAAGAGGAGGGCTGCACTTTGTTTTACCCTCAAAAATAGAATTAGTCATAGCATGGGGGATGATAAGGAAAAGGGGGTGGGAACTGGTATCTGAAATCACTGGTGCTCTCAATATGCTTTTGGCTCTTGAGACATGTCAACAGTGTTTATTTTTACAAATGAAGCTGAGTCAGAACTGGAGTAGTGTAGAGAAAGTCTCATTTAAAGGCCTATTTGGGTATGCTCTGGACACTGCACTGGTCCCTTGCTTCTGAAGAAGGGTTCAGCTGCTTTTAGCTCACTAGTAAAACATATGTTGGACTTGCTTTAGTCTCCCAGTATACTCTGCTTTAATCACTTGACAGTTCAGTTCTTCACAGGTTCTTCACAGTAAAAATGTTGAATGATAAGGATTCACAACAGAATTAGAACACCTTGTCAATGCCTGCTGAAAGTAGTGCAGAATATCTAAGATTTGCTGTCATGGTCAGTCTGACACCTGAGGTGTCACTGTAAGAACAGTCAGGGAACTTCTCTTATTGGAATCCTTCAGCAGGAAAGAAAGGGGTTGTCATAATAATCCCCTGACTGAGCTTTGCAAACTTGGCACCTGCTGGGAGAGGGCTACTTCAAGGGTTAATGATCATGAACATGGAGGCCCAAACCACGTAGAAATAGTACTTCTAATATTTCAAAACAATCATGTTTTAATCCTCTGTCTCCTTTTCTGCCTGCATTAATGCCAAGGATTTATCTGTAGGCTAACAGGTTATTCTTCTCATCCTTTAGTAAGAGTATTTTGTGAGTTCTTTTAAGGAACTTGGGTGGTACCTGGGGATAGACTTAACTTTCAGGATGGAGAGTCAAGTAACTTGCAGTGTAGCAAGACAAACTTTTTTTTTGTGAAATAGAAGTCAAAATTATGTAGCAGAAGTTAAAATTTGGAATCCTGCACACTTTAATTTAAACTGTTAAACCAAAGTTCTGTGGTGGTTTTACTGAGAATGTTGACCATCTTGAAGTTCTGGACCTCACACACCGAATTTTTCTGTGCGCTTTTGATATAATACCTGTGTTTTCTTCTCTCTTGACCTTCAGGCTGTGAAAGCCAGCTCAGAGGCAACTGAGCTCCTGCAGAATATCCGTCAGGCAAAGGAGAGAGCTGAGAAGGAGCTGGAGAAACTGCAGAACCGGGAAGATTCTAATGAAAGCATGAAGAAAAAATTGCTTGAAGCAGAGGTGAGTGCTGAGTGTCTGTCTAGAGTAAATTAGTTATTGGGATGTGTCTTAGTTTAGGAACCCTCACCTGGATGGCTCTGAGCAGCATGTATTCCTGTAGTAATTCTTCAGGGGAAAGTGTTGTTAGACATTAATCCATTTTTAATTAAAAAACATATTTCTTTGAGGAAAACAGAGGGGTTTTATTTTCAATGAGGAGTCGATAAGGACATATGGTTAGCCTGGGGGATTTGGGGTGAGAGGAGGATTCAAAATATGAAGGCCAGCCATATACTGACTGCTTCAGCCTGTTTTCTTTAGAAACTACTCCTTGCTTTGTGCTAATGCAGAGTTGGGTGGCCTAAACAGCAGCTCATAATTGCTCTGCAGGAACGGCGCCATTCTCTGGAGAATCAAGTGAAGCGATTAGAGACTGTGGAACGAAGAGAAAACCGCCTAAAAGAAGATATTCAAACTAAATCTCAACAGATTCAACAGATGGCAGAAAAAATTCTGGTGAGCAGAGGTGAAAATGAAACTTAGAGAGTAAGAATTTGTAAGAAAGGGGTAGGGAAAAATCAGAAGATGTAGGATTGCATCGAATAAAGTGGAAATTGTTGAATAAACACAGATTTGTTTCCTGTACCAGTCATCCTGAAGAAAGCTTAAGCATTCAAATACTATTTGCACCTCTAGTTGCAAACTCACTCCTGTGCCTTTAGTGTTAATAGTGCTTCAAAACTGGAGTCATGTCAGTTGGAAAACTTTTCAGCCAACACAGGAATATTTAAATTCTTTATGTAGCGATTGTTTCAGAGGTGAAACATTGAGGGTGGGTTACTGCAACAACAAAAACATCTCTCTTTTAAAGTAAATTGCAGAGGAATTTAGAGGTCAAATCTATTAGAAATACTTATATTTGAAGCAGAGAGAAATTAGTCATCCAAACCGTTCATCTCCAAAGATATTTGTTAGGAAACCACTTGCACCCACATAACTTCTCAGCTGGCAATTTCTCATTTCTCTCCTGGTTAAAACTATTAAGGCAAGTTAGTATGTCAGTCTCTAGTGGATCAAGCAGAGGATGTTTCTAATAACTTTGCTTCCCTGGGACAGAAAGCATAATTTAATACTGGAATAATTAAATTTATTTTGCCTTCCTCATAGATTTTCACTGTGTTGCCAATATGACATGGAAAAAAAAGATTACATTTTACTGGTAGTAATCCCAAGCTGAGACACATCTGAGGAAGGCCAAATGGAAATATAAAAATAAACATATGTGGCATCAACAGATTACCCAGGCTTGTTCTGTGTCTATAGACTTCAGCATCAGAATGCTGAGCACTGTCAAGAAAAGGTAGAATCAGTTCTTTAGTAGTGCTGTTCCTTTCAAACTATTTTGATAGCAGGAGTGCATGGTAAGTGGGAGACTGTGGTTGTGCTGGGCACGAAGCCAACTTTGTTTAGAAACAGTGTAAAACTTTGAATTGTTTCATAAGCCTCTTGTGTGTATTTGGGGATTGTTCCTTGGTTTTGATTATGTTCTCTGTGGAGGAGAAAGTGGAAGGGAAGGCAGAAATATCGACTAATTATTTTACACCATGGAATATGTCTTATCTTCTTATAGGTAGTTTCCATGAAGTCCTGACAGAATGTTGGAGAGGTACAAAAGTATTTTATAAAAAAAGTCAAACAGGCATTGAAGAAATAATCCCTACAGAGTATTTCCTAGTCCCATGCAACTGATGTGGGAGCACAGGGTACTGGTACTCTTTTTTCCCCCACTCCTACCCTGTACCTTCCCTCAAGCTGTCTCTTCAAACATTTTTGACTTTTCCTGGTACAGGGAGGTAAGAAGGGGGTTGAAGATACAGAATTGCATAGAATAAGGTGGAAATTGTTGAATAAAGGCAGGGTTTTCATGTACACTCATGTAGCAGTACCTGAGAAGTACCTGCTCATCTGTCTGTAAGGAACTGATGAAGTAAGAAACAAGTTAGAGAAGATACTTCTGCCTGCCTGAAAGTGCAGATCATTGCTCTGATGCCAATAACAAAGTCAGTGCTACATAGAGAATACTGAGTGAGAGCAGGAATGGTAAGAGATAACCTTTCTAAGCCCACACTGGCTGTTAAGTGCCACTGCAGGAACTGGTGAAGCTTCTGCTACAATATGAGCAGTCTTATGCTGGGAGCTTTGAAGCTGCTGCTGATCTGGTTGTCTGATTCTCTGCCAGGACCTCAAACGTGTGGGTTTCTGGGGGAGGTGAGTTGTCCCTCTTGTTGCTGGGAGACATATTTCAATTGCAAAAAGCAGCAATCTCCATTCCATGCAGGAGTGTCAGGGACTAGGCACTGTTGATGACCTACTTTTGGTGAACCTCCTTTTTGATTCTCACTCCTGGAGAAGGAGGTCTATTGCAATTGCTGGAGGAAAAAACCCTCAAGATGAGGAAGATCAGGAAAAAACCTATTCAAAATAATATAAAAAGTACTAAAACACACAGTACTCTCAGGAAATTTTCCTGTGCTATGCAGTAATGAGGGGAGACAGGAGATGCAGATGCACCTCAGCACCTGAACCTGTTTATGCAAGAGTCAGCCCAGTGGTAGTGAATGACAGACCAGGACCTGTTGGAATGGGAAATATGACCATAAATGAGCACAAAATTGTAAGCTTGGCCCTTGAGAGGTGCCCTATTGAAAGATGATTAGAGACAGACCCCAAATAATACAGTCAGACTGCAGAAATAGCTAATTTCTGAAATACAAATTATTTAAGTCCTTGCTGTGCATGGCTGAAACTATCTGATGTGAAATAAAGAGGCTAGAAAGAATCTGCTATGTTCCATCACATATATTGCATCCTGCACTTTTCATTTTTGAAGCCATTTATAAATAGCATTTCTGACAACATTTGTCCAAGGAATACAGCAAATTAAATGCTATTCCCCCTCTGAATGCAGAATGAAAAGTACAGACAGCAGTACCCCGTTATTGAGGTCTGCTGTAAGAAAACAAGTGAGAGACCTTGTTAAAAATAGATCTGAACTTCCTGTGATGCCACTGCAGCTATAAAATGTTTGTGTTTTCACCAAATGTCCTTGGCCTATCTTTGGGTATATTTTACTGGGAGATGGAGATTCTTACCATGGAAGTAGAAGTCTTTGTCCTTAGCAGTGTTCTCACTCTGCAGTAGATGGGTCAGCAGCAATATGCAAACTTAAAAGTTGATAATGTTCGGATCTCATAATGCCTTTTTTTTACCATGACAGCCCTGGACTTGGGATTTTTATAGTGTGAAGCCTTAAAAAAAGAGAATGAATGTTTGGTACCTGTGTAACACATGCTTAACAGCACTTACCATTTCCTTGTGTCTGAATATGAATTTTTGCTGCTTTTAGGAGCTGGAGGAAAAGCACCGTGAGGCTCAGATTGCAGCACAACATCTGGAGTTGCAGCTGAAACAGAAGGAACAATTCTATGAGGAGAAACTCAAAGTAAAAATATCTTATCTTCCTACATGCTTTTGTGGGTAGAATGCGTTCAGGGAGAAACAGTTGCCTTTAGGGCTCTGATTGCTTTGTCTTGTGAGTTGCCTTCTTGTTACCATTGGTGCAATGTTGAGGATGCTTAGTGAAATCTAAATCAGTTTTCTCCTATTTTTTCTGCCATTGTACCTTATGTGTCTGTGGCACTGGGTTAGGAGAGATAGCATTTGAAGTCAGAACTACAGGAAGGCTTTTGTTGGTTGTAATTTGACTTCTGCTGACTAAATAATTCTTAGTTAATGCTGTTGGATCTCACACCCTGAAGAAGCTTTCAGTTTCCCCTGATTTTCTGTGAGTATTCACTCAGCCTACCTGCAAGTTTTAAATGCAGCAAAGAGTAGAGCATTTCTGAAATTCCGTCTTGGAGCTGGAACATCTGCCAACAAGCCACAGAAACCACCCACTTTATTTTTGTCTTTTCCAGAGTAGCATTAACAAGCAGTTTGAAATAGACACCATCTAAAATTAGGAAAAACAAGCTGGCAAATAGGAGTATGCACTGGCTAAGGATTTTTCTAAAGAACTCGCAGTATGACAGCCAGTAAATGCATTTTGTAAGAATCTTTGCTAAGAACAAATTATTCTCAGTAGAAACACTCTTTATCTTGTACATTTATCTAGTACTTTAATTCTACATTTTTGCTTAAATGTGAGAGGATATAGTATTTAAGAGGAGAGAAGAAATTTCTGTGGGAGAAATATGAAGGAAAAAAGAGAAGTAAGAAGATTTGCTGGCAGATCAGAGCAAATGTGGTCTGGTTATCAGTAATGAGAGAAGAGTGATAGAAAGCCAGGAAGATCAGATGTAGATGTTGAGAAAGAAGTGGTGATATAAAAACTGGAAAAGAGGATGGGCATTGGAAAAAGAATAAAAGGAAAAAGAGAACTGGTGAATTATGGGGCCCTGTGATGTAGGGTTTATTAAGAAATCAGGAAGTCAGGTGAAAGAGGTTCAAAGGGATAAAACAGGACACAGGATTTTTGTAACTAGAAAATTCTGTGGTGTCCAGAATTTGTGCCTTTGAAAAAACTTGTCTTTGAAGGAGGAGACCTTCAGTTTAACAACTGATTTAGAAGTCTGGTCATACATACACAATCTGCATTTCTAGAAAAATGTAGCAATTC
This sequence comes from Hylia prasina, assembly GCA_013397195.1. Taxonomy (NCBI): domain Eukaryota; kingdom Metazoa; phylum Chordata; class Aves; order Passeriformes; family Sylviidae; genus Hylia; species Hylia prasina. Next base: position 433,101 of record VYXD01004372.1, on the reverse strand, counting down.
ATTACTTTAGTCTTGTTCCCAATGACAGCTATTTGAGCCGCAAAAAGACGTTTTTTACTTTGCTGTTAGATTTTTGTCTCTGACTGGAAGAATTTGTGTGATCTCAGTTGCTTTCTCATCCATACCTATGGAACTCACAAATTACTTTTGAGCCATGTTGGTAGGGCAGCCAAAGGATGAGCACTTTCCTATTTCTTCTGCTGTGCATATTGGTGTAGAGAGTCTTTTCTGTTTTCTGTTGCATTAGGCTGGGACAGTTATTGAGCACATTTATATGATTTAAAGTAATAATTAAAAAAAAATCCATATCAGTATCTCCATATCTCTAGAAAATCTTGTTAAATTCAGTCTTCAGAGATAACTGAGAGAGTGCTCTTTATGGAGTTTGCTCTTCCGTGGATTTCATGCAATTGCATCATGGATTTAATTTTGCTTGATATGACCAGTTGCTTACAAAAAAACCCTGTATTGATGATTTTCTTTCTGCTTGCCCTTTGCCCAGTGAAACAGATATAATTTAGACAAAAGAAATGTCTTCATTTAGGTGTTGGAAAATCAGATGAAGAAGGATCTTGCAGATAAGGAAGCACTTGAGAATATGCTCAGAAGACATGAAGAAGAAGCACGTGAGAAATGCAAAGTCCTGGCTGAACAGAAGGCGGTATGTGGTGTTGAGCTGAAAATCAAAGCTGTTTGAAGAGTAGCTTTCTGAGGCTGATTTCAAACACGATAATCTTTTTTGAGGTTCTGTAGTGCTGCTGAGCTGCTTTGAAGGAGATTCATTGATTAATATGAATTTTAAAATACATGTTTTTTTTTTAAATTCAGAGTATCTTCAAGAATATTTCCTTAAAAAAAAGCCATGCAGCTTGCGGTGTATCCCTTGTTTTGTGCCTTGGTAATGGCTGCTTTTTCCTAACGTTAAAGCAGTAGAAAGCAGCTGCAAATAGCTCCAGTAGTTGCATCTGTCTTGCTCATTTTGGCCATTTGATCAGTTTTCTTTTAGTTCTTTTTGTTTCTGGAAAAAATTCAGACTTTTTAATAAACTTTATTTTTGTAACCGCTCGCGTTGCGCAGTCTCAGAGGCTCACTGCTGTGTTTCAGATGATCAATGCAATGGATTCGAAGATCAGGTCACTGGAGCAGAGAATTGTGGAATTGTCTGAGGCCAACAAACTGGCAGCAAATAGCAGCCTCTTTACCCAGAGGAACATGTAAGTGTGGCAGCTGCTGTCACTGCTGAACAGGTCTTAGGAAAATGACCTTAAAGCCTTTTCCAATTGAAATGAATCTCTGATTCACCGTGTAGAAGTGGCTCTTTTTTGCAGGCCTGCTGTGCTCCCTGCTTGTTTTTCAGTGATGGGCTTTCAAAAATGTGCTTTGTTCTTCAAATAGTTGGGGCTCGCTGTGTATTTTGTGTTTTCTCAAACATGACTGGGAAAATTGGTTTGTATTACAGTGTTTACTTTGGAGCATTTCCTAAGGCAGGTGATTTGTATAGGTTTTCCAAAGATGTTAAATGAATACAAATAATTTTATGTCTAAAATACCCCTGGAGAAGCACACATTCTTTCTTTAAACATAAACAGTGCTAATAGATTTATATTTTACTCAGTTCCCCTGACATATGATTTTGAAATTGGAAACATTAAATGCCCTTCACTCACAAACATTCCATCATGCTTTGCTGGATGAGAAGATGAGGAAGAACACTAGATTGTTAAACCAAGAATTTCTCTGCATGTTTCTGAATTCTTCTGTTTCAGGTCCTTTTATCTGCCCAAACTTTATTTTTCTTTGGATTTTAGCTGTGATTCCTTACCCTTACAATGATGTTTTCCCTTCATAAATGACCTAGAGGTGTTCTACTTCAAGTGTAGGAAAAAGCATGGATTCTTTGATACGTCCTGCAGAGCAGGACTAAAACAGTATTTGCCCTTATTGAGTTCAGAGATTCACCTGCTTGGTTTGCACAAAGGTTTCAGTGTCCATCAGCTGCTGGATCCATCAGGCAGTGCCTTTGTGGGAAGCACTTGGATAGATTCACCTCTAATACTGAATAGACTCAGACATGGATGAGTTTTGGCAAAGACTTGCTTTGGTTTTGTTCCTTTTCTGTGGTCATTATGCCTTCAGATATGTAATGGCTCCAATTCTCATTGCATTTCAAATACCTTGCAAGTTATTTTAGCCTGAGCAGCCAAAAATATTCACAGAAATAACTGAGGAATTTGATTGTGTTGCTTAATGCTCCAGATGACCTCCAGTTAATCACCCAGGGAGTTTGTTGAGGCAGCACAAGCTATAACTTACCTTCAGTCTAAAATAAAACAGAAATGTCTCAAGGTGGAGCTGGGAAGTGTATAGAAGGTTGAATGTCTCAGTCATGGGTGCTGAACTGAGTGTAAGGACTTAGAGCATCCTCTGGGGGCCATATCCTTGACTGGAGAGCCACAGAAAACAAGAAAAACATATAATAATGTATTAACATACAATTTAAAATAGATTATTGAGAGACATATTGTCAAATGATGGACTTTGCAGGATTGGGAGGAGATAGTACAGAATTAGCAACATTTTGAGAGAAAATTGCTTAATTATGCATGCAGATAGTTAATGAATTTGTGCTTATTTTGTGAATTGGGCTGTTGAAAATGTATAAATTGTTGTTGGACTGCGTTTTGAACCCACAAAAGCTGCAGCTAATCTGAGCGTGCATCAAGAGGAGAGCTAGTGATTAAACCCTTCAGAGGAGAGGGGAGCTCTACAAGCTTTTGTTCCAGCAGTATCTGAGGAAACCAGTGATTATCAGGTTCCTGAGAAGATAGCCCAGTAAACAGCAAGAAATGAAATAACACCATTTGACAGTTCTGGCTGACAATAATCTGTAGAGGTAAATTAAAAAAACAGAGAGGGTGAAAGGGTGTTTTTGCTTGCAGTGCAGAGAAATGTGAGTCAGAAGACTTAAGTTCTATTTTTAGTTTTGTTAAGTCTTCCTATTTGATCTTGGGCAACCCACATAATTTCTCTGGGATAGGATTAATAACAGCTTATCTCACAGTGAACTTCTTAAAATATTAATTCATTAATATATGTAGAGCTTTGTGAGGCTTCTAAGTAGAAAGCACTCTATGAGGCAGTATTTTCCAATGCATGATAACACAGTTCCAGGAACTGTAAATAATGGCAGAGAGACCCCTTTTTGTTTTTTTTTTTAGGGTGTCCATTTCAAATGGTAATAATTAATCATTGCCAGCTCTCAAAATTCTAATGAGAACAAGTAATTATTTTTGTTCAGTTTGTGGATTAAGGCTTTGATCAGAGGCAGCAAAGCTTCACTTCAGTGTAGGTCAAGTTCTATGTCCATTACAACTTTCAAAAGCCCCCAACAAAACAACCCCCAACACACTACCCCCAATCCTAAAGCATGGGGTTCCTCTTATCTCATGGAAATATCCTGTGAGAAAGCAACTCCTAGAATTTATTTTTCCCCTGCAGAAAAACATGTGACAAGGAACTGATGAAATGAGAAGAATGGATTGTATCTTAAATGGCATTATAGATTACCCTCTGCAAGATTGATTTATCTGTGCAACTGGCAAATATGGAATTTTAGTGCTCTGGGCATATGCTGATGAATACACTAGTATTTTTTATTTTTAGCTGGAATGTAGAATTTTAGCCATGAACTTAACTGTTCTACTTAACAGCAAACTTGTGCTCCTCCTTACCTCAGTGCAAGGACATATGCTAAGGGCATTTCGGGTTTGTAACTTGTGCATTTCTCCTATCAGGAAAGCCCAAGAGGAGATGATTTCAGAGCTCAGGCAACAGAAGTTCTACTTGGAAACACAAGCTGGAAAGTTGGAGGCCCAGAATCGAAAATTAGAAGAACAATTGGAAAAGATGAGTCACCAAGATCACACTGACAAGAACCGCCTGCTGGAGTTGGAGACACGGTTGAGAGAGGTGAAAACATGGCTCTAATCCCTCTCAACAAACTTAAATCTATCCCATTTCAGGAATACAGTGAGAACTAAAATTAACTTGTTGTAGTGGTATTTGAAAGTGTATTAGTAATTAAAAAAAGCAGCTCATTAAAAGGAGATAAATGCAAGTATTAAGCACTTATCATCCTGAATCCAAGCTTTTAGATTATCTTGCTTTTTCAGAATTCTATTTCTATGTTTGTTTGTACAATACCCTTATAATATTGTCTGGGTAGAGAATAATAGCTCAGCAATGTACAATGACCAGACAGAGATAACCTGTAGCCTTAGGGTCTAAAGCTTAGAAAGCAAAGGACACAGCAGAATTGCTGTAAGAAAAAAGGAACCTGCTGCTTCATGCACCATTTTCAGAGTTTTCTGGAAAGAAAACCAAACAGTAATATGGAAATATACATTTTTAAAGATCTGTGAGCTGTGCTTCATTTTTAGTTTTGTATTAACTAGTTTGGATGTACAAATTCTTCTCCACTCTCAGTCCACTAATTTTCAGCTAAGGCTCAAATCTTGCCTTCAGCTAAGGTTGATGGACATCCAACCTGTCCTCCTTTGGCCAGAAGCTGACTGAGACCAATGTAAGGTTTCTGACAGCCTTGTCACACATCTCAAACACAACAGACAGATTCCCTTGGGATAGCAGGGAGCCTGAAAAAGGAGCTAAGGCTTGGAATTGATTCTGAACATTGAGATCTGTTTTAGTTGTTTATTTCTTATCCCTGGGGTGACATGTTTATCCCTTTGTGCTGCAAGAAAACCTTCATCAGAAGCCATTCAAGTAAACCCAGAGCCAGATGAGCTGGTGGGTTTCTTTAAAAGGAATCTGAAGGGAAGATGAAACATGGAAGTTGACTGCAAAATGTATGTAATGTATGCCCAGAGATTCCTGAATAAAGGTCCTTAGAGGCTCTTAGCTTCAGTGAAGAAAGTTCATCACAAACTAATTCAACATTTTATATCAGTGTTTGATATGTTTGAGTTACAGCTGGAACTATTCTTGTGCCCTTGTTTCAAAATGCCAGGTTGTTTTTTCCAAGAAAAACAGTAGATTTTTGGGAGCAGACAAAGCTGTGTCCTTGACTTCTCAGTGCCTTAAGCAGTCTGTCAGGATGTGATTCTGGGAATAGACATGGCAATGGCATCTTAAATTGGGTTCTGAAATGAAACTACATTGCCTGTCACGTCTTTGTTAGTAACTTCCATTTGGATACTACTTTGTCTTTCTTCAGGTTAGTCTGGAGCACGAAGAACAGAAGCTGGAGCTCAAGAGGCAGCTGACAGAGCTGCAGTTGACCCTGCAGGAGCGGGAATCCCAGATCACTGGGCTGCAGGCTGCACGCACAGCCCTGGAGAACCAGCTCCGCGAGGCCAAGACTGAGCTGGAGGAGACCACAGCCGAGGCAGAGGAGGAGATTCAAGCCCTCACGGTGAGCCCTGAAACTTGTCCTGTGAGCTGCAGATACACACTAGAGTTATGTAGGTGCATGTTTCATAAAGAGGTTAAAAGAAATTTATATGATCTAATTCTTGATTTTCAGAAATGGATATGAATTGTGCCTTGTGTTGATAGAGGTGTGAATAGCTAAAATGTCAAATTTTACCTTTAACCATATGAATACTTCCTAGTAATGGTTCATTGCTGCCTAAACTGACTGATGGCTTATAGGAGCATTATTACTTTTGTTTTGAGGTGAAAGTTGCATCTGAAATTGGTATTGTTAGGAGTTTAACTTTGTGATTTACTTATTTAAATAATAGCTCATGAGTTTGAAAGTATTTGATGGTCGTGTTTTGATGATTTTTTTTTTTCCTATCATTTACTCTGCTTTGAGGATATTTATTCAGGGGAACAAAAAATCCCACCAAATTCCTAGGGAGAGCGTTCTAACACATAATTTTATTCCAATGCTTGTTTCATTAAAAATTGCCATGTGTGTCTTGCAGTCTGGTGAGGTGTGTGGGTGATAGAAAGGAGAACAAAGTTCAAGTCTGGCCACCCTCTTCCACCCCTACCCCCTGTACACGGAGTTCTAGATTATATGCTGCTGGTTGCTGTCTCTTGAGCACAGAAAGATGCTTTCAAACTGTTTGATTCTAAGAAATATTTCCTTCACAAAAGATTCCCAGAGTTGCAGGTAGAGAGTTTGATCTGCAACCAGCCAACCCCCGCTTGAGCAGTAGCCTTTAATGACCTTCAAATCCTGTGATTTGGAAGCGTTGAAAATGTACATTCTCGTGCTCCAGTGGCATTTAATCAAAGAACTGTTCTGAATATTGCTGCCATGGCTGGTTTTTGGGAGGGGAGGAGGGCTCAGCTGACACGCGTGCTGGTTTATGCTGATGCTTTGTGTAGATGAATGGCAGAATCATTCCCTCAGTTCCAAAGTGGGCACAGGCTGGGCAAGTGCAGCAACAGCATTGAGGCCTAAGAATAACTCAATAGAAATGGCATTGGGTTCCTTTTTGCTCAGAGCTGGGGCAGTCCCTTCCCAGCCTGAAAGCTTTGCATAACAGCCACTATCTCTGCCAGCAGGCTGGCAATGCGCTTGGGATCTTTACCCAGCAGTGAAACAGATGAATATTCATGACCTGTGTTCACTCAGTTATTGCTCCAGTTAATGGGGCAAACTGGTAGTGCTGGACCAGCTGCTGTTAGACAGTCCAGCCCAGTAGGCTTGGGACTATTCCTGTCATGGAGTTTTTCACATACTTTTATTTCTCGCACTGCCTGTTGTGGTAAGATAGCTTTTAAGCTCTCATATTTGACTTCTGCTGAACATTTTTTTCCTGTTTAGTCTCTTGGCTCAAAGGAAAATGTTCTGAATGAAGAAAGGTGGCTGGATGTGCTTGAGCAGTAACCTTTTGTTTAAGTTTTCAGATAGCACATGACATTAGACACTTGTTAAATCACTTTGAATTTTGAAAGAGGCCATGAGGCTGAAACAAGAACTTTTGCTTTGTCATGCTTTGCTTGTAAATTAGGGGGTAAAATGGTGCATGCAATACTGCATTCTTTAAAATGAGTGTTTGAACTTTTCTATACTTTAGAAGCTATCATCCAAAGAATTGATTATTATGTTTTATCACTGCTTTTTAGAGAGGCTTGGGCTTAAATGGGACTTCATGGTAGGATTCAGGTAGATTGGCAGAGCTGTTTGGGGTAGCTTGCATTATACATTATTATAGTTTTTCTTTGCAAGCATTGAATTGTATGCAGTATTTATTTTCTATGAAACACCAATCTGGATACAGAAGTAAAACCAACTCAAATTAAAATGACAAGAATGTAAAAACTTAGCAAGGGATCAACAAGTCTTCTGGTGACCATTTCAGATGGAACCTGTTACATAATTTCATTCTTGAGCTTGTACATTTTCCTAAAGCACTTCAGAGTGGGGAGCATAAGTGTATTTTGATTAAGTAGGATGGGACTTTTGCTAATCAGTTCTTTGCCACGGCAAAGTGCTTTCATAGCCTGCAGCATCTGCCTTCCAAACTTTGCTTGCTGGTAGATTGTTCTGCAGTTTGTTTAGCAACAACATTCTCGAATTCTAATGTATGAAAAATTGATGATTAACTTCTTACCTCCTTTAGGCACATAGAGATGAAATCCAGCGTAAATTTGAAGCCCTTCGTAATAGCTGCACAGTGAGTATTAAATACAGATCATTGAATTATTTTGAAATTAAGGATAATGAAACAAACAATTTCCTCATTTAATCCTTGATGACACTAGTTCCTAATGTGGACTTCTGGCTTCAAGGTGCTAGTAGGAGCTGGATGGATTGGATTGGATTTCTTTTAGGTTTCAGGTAAACCTCAATTTTGAGGTTTTAGTCTGATCATGAAATTGTCACTGTTCTTCTTTTTTGGAGAAGAAAATAAATTAAAATATCTCATTGCAGTGCAGCTAATAAGAATGGTGTAGCAGCTGCAAAAAATGACTGTAGGTGAAGATCTTTTCTGCTCACAAGAAGAAAAGATCTATCTGTCCAAATCCTGAGCTGCATTGTAGATCTAGGCCTGAGTGGGTTTTAAGGAGGACTTCAACACTGTTTGAAGAGACAAGAAATGTTAAGGTTCCAAATAATACATTGACATACAGCAGAGAGAACGTCAGGACCTGAATTTTCACCTTCCATTGCTTGAGATATTTGACGTGTTTTCAGATTTATTTCATCAGTCCAGGACAGATGTCCAAGGGCTTTGTCTATCCACAGGGATTCTTGCAGCTTAACACTATCTTCACACTTGTTTATGGTAGTTGATGGAGAGTATCTGCTTTCCAATGACATGAATTACACAAGTGTTGGATAAGGACCATAGTTCTCTGGGTCAGCAGTGATTGTAAATTATTCTGGGCTTTTTCTCTCTATCCCACACTGGAAACAGGGCTTAATAGCTGGGACTTTTTATCTTGATTGTTTCCCTGCTTCCAGTGACTTCATTAAATGCAATTTTTCATGCTGTAGGAGTAAGTTGCTAATGTATAAGTTTTCATCTTTCAAAATATCTTTTTAGCATGTGAGTTATTCTGTTTTCCTCACTTGCTCTTTAGCACTAAACAAGGGGGTCCTTCTGGACATAGAGTATCTAGATAAGAAGTGAGGAAGTACAGCTCTCCAAAGTGTTTTAACCTCTGTCTAAAACAAATCCTACACAAGAAACTTCTTTCCCTTCCTCATTTTCTTTGATGGAATATCTAGCTCCCTATGTGTCATCGTAGAGCTTAAATCCAGAGCTATCTTCTGTTGCTCTGGACCTTGCCTTTCATTCAGAGCGACAGCTTTCTGAGAAAACAATTTTTTATTGATCTCCATGCAGGGAATTAAACCATGTGTGGAAACTCTGTGGCTTCTGTTCACAGCAAGGCCAGCTGCCTTGCAGAGCTGTAACTCATTATCCAGTGACACTTCAGCTCTGAGTGTGAGGAACAAGCTCCAGCAGTGAAGAATGACCCATAACATTTCCAGAATGTCAAGAGCTTCGAAGGACTTGTAAAAGTGTTGTGCATTGTAAGGCCCTTCAGTGGGATAAGTGGGATCAGACATCCTCATCAATAAGAAATTAATTAAATAGTTCCTAAATGAATAATACATGCCCATCATACATTCTCTTTGCAGCCCAGGAGAATGCATGTATAAATTAATTGACCATGGACAGATAATTTCATGTTGTGTGTTATGACTGTTCCTGGCTCTTCATCCTGCCTGAGGAATGAGAAAATCAGGGAAATCTTCTATTGCCAGTGAGGGTCAAGAAATGGTAATTACACTGTTTTCACCAGATGTTTCAAACTTGTTTTTATCTGATGGTACCAGTATGATGCAGGCTGTGCTTATTGGTGACCGTGTGACTCCACTTGAAGGTGATTAGAATTTATGCTCCTTTTAAAAATCCAACAATACTTCAAGGAAATAATTGTAATATGCTGCTACTTATACAGCATCATAAAGGATGAATTTATTCTTTCAGGAAGTTCTCAAGAGAGATTCTTTTTAAGCTGACACAAACTCCTTGAACTAGTCTGGCAAACTTTGGTAGGGAATTACTTTTCATTTGATCTTATTGAGAAGCCCCAAACAGCGTAAGAATTATGAAAATAAGATTAGACAGGAAAGTATATTGAAAAATTGAATTACTTCAGTACTTCTGTGGTCTTCAAAAGATAAATACTTAATCTACTTTCTTTGGTATTCCTGTTTTTCTAGCTTCACAAAGGTCACAGCTTCTAATTGTAGCAATGGCTGTGTCTGCTTTCCTTGTATCCTCATTGCACACTTGTTCTTCCTTTTGCTGAGGTCTCTGACCAAGGAGGCATTTTTAGGCTCTCCTTTTTCATGCTTTTTCTGTCACATAGTTGAGCATGAAATAATATGTAATTACAACAAAAATTGTAACTTGTGGTAGCTGCTGTATACACACATGTGCTCATGGGCACACACACAGTCATATCTTATCACAACCTTCTCACAGTGATGGCTCATCCAGCAAATCTCTTGAGGGAGAAGAACTAGTTCCCTACATGTATTCTATGAAATAAATGGTCCATTTGAGTGTTAAAAGGATTTTCCCAGCAATCAAAGAGAGATCTAGAAAAAAAAGGCATTCTTAAATAGGAAAATCTACACATTTGTTAGTTGTTTCCAGATACCTCTGAATTATGGCTTGCTCTGAGATCACCAACATGTTTAAAGTTAAAAATAACTAAGTTATCTAAATAACTACAGAATTGTTTCCAAAGGGAAACTTCCAGTAAGCAGGCAGTAAAATCTTTAAATATTTAGCAAGGAAGAGTTGTATAAAAGCCTTGCTCTTGGCTTAGTAAAATACCAGAGAACCAACATCTGAATCATTTGGATTTTTCAGGTACAGGCTGTTGCTTTTACTCTAGCAATGAGTGGTATTTCTTATTACTAATTGGATGTTGCATTTCCATGTATTCAAGTTTATTCTCCAATAAAACAAGGCTTATCTTCCCTTCTTGAGTTTATTTTTTCATCATCTAGTGCTCCAGTCTTAAACATTAACAAGCATGATCTGCACTTGTGCAAGAGATTGGATATTGAGGCATTAAATCTGTGAGCCCATCAGACAGGTTTAATTTTAGTTATGTGTGAATTCCTGCTGAATTCAGTCTAAGATCCTGATTCCCCATTGGCTCAATAAGTTGACATACAAGAATAATCTGTATTCTTGTGAGCTTCCAAAATAATACTCAAAGATGTTACTTCGATGGTAAATTGTGTTTCAGAGTAAAGGAATCTTGCCACTGTGACAAGGCTAATACCCAGGCAAAAAGTTTTATATGGCTTTGTTAGATTTTTTTTTAAAAAAGTAAAATTCCCGTTGAGTGCAAGGGGTTATCCTTGGTTCCCATTTCACAGAAAACACGATGGCAGATATCAGTTACAGGAAGAAATGGAGCTTTGTTGTTCTTGTAGCCTGACAAAAAATCAGAGACTTCTGAGGTGTTGCTGTGAGAGAAGTTAATGACACCTTCACTGTGGACAACATCATCATTTGAGGAGGAGGCTCCTGTTTGGGAGAGGCAGCTCATCTGGGACCTAGGACAGGAACACAGGGACTGTGTTTTAATCCTGGCTTGCTGTGGGAAGGAGAGGAATGCATTCTGGGCAGTGTCCTACTACTCTGCAGCTCCCAGTGTCCCTCAGGATAAACCATGATGAGTTTTTGGAGACTGAGATCCATGTTTAAGGTGTGTTTCAAGGCACAAATGTTGTCTGACTATGGAGAGGGGAGGAAAGTGAGGGTTTCATTGTTAGGTATTGATGGAACAAGTAGAGATACAATCTCTCTGCAGCCCTGTTTGAGAACCTGGGCCTCTCAGTATTGGGATTTCTCTGCCTGAAGAGCTTTGTCTCACAGAGGAGGTAAAGACAAAAGGAGTCTGATGTCTGCTCTCTCTTCCTCCTCACAATAATTTGGGACTGAGAGACAGCTTTTTCTTGTTTCCTTCTGACAGGTAGCTTTCTGGTAAAGATTAGTGGGGATGGGGAGGAGTGGAAATAGATAGAGCCTACACTATTAGTCTGGAATTACATTAAACTCCATATAAGACACTGCTGATAGCATCCCAAAACAGTTTCCATTGCTGTGTCCTAGCATTTTTCTGCGTGTCTGCTGATGGCATCTGAGAACTGAGACACCTTTATGAGGGAAATGGGGGAGTTAGCAAGCTGCAGAAACTAGTACATAAATAAAACTTCTTCATTTTTTCCTTTTCCTCATTATTGTGCCTGTGGTTTTGATATGTGGAGCATATAGATTAGATTTAGTACATTTTGTCTGGTATGCAAACCACATTATCATGGCCCTGACTGTTTGTTGCTCTGATATTTGATTTGATCCATGGCTGGAGAGGTTTGTAGGACCAGGGGTAACAGATGTGAATCTGCTCAGTCTCACTAAAGGAATATTTTGCTTTCCTCAGACTATTCAGTGGGGAGGGAATTATGCTGGATATGGCCCCTTCTGCTGAGGAGCTGCTCTGCTATATTTAAAAATGAGATACAGTCCTCTCCATCAGGATAAAGATAAACTGTGTGCTTTGATGTGGTGTGCAGTGAACAATCTGTGTAGTTAGATTATATCTATGCTTTATGGATTAGTTGTGATGAAGATGTGCATAAATAGAGAGAAAATTCCAGTTGCTCTGTGAGTGGTGATGCAGTGGCACAGATACAGTGGCTGTCTAGATTGTCTAGAATTGCATTTCCAAGGTTTCAAGTGTTTGGTTAATTTATAAATTTAAAACATGAAGATTTTTCTAATTATATTATGGGTTTCTAAAGGATATAATAACATTTTCTTACTGACTTTCCTTTAATATACTTCACATTTACCTCAGAAGAGCTCAGGGTTGGTTGGTTGGTTTGGGGTTTCTTGGGGCTTTTTTTTTTTTTTCCCCTGGAGATTTCCTTAACTGAAAAGAAAAATATCTAAAGCTATTAACTCTTTCTAGGTACAGGATTCTGGTATAGCTTGTATGTATGTATGCCTAAGACAACATTTCCAATTAAATGTGGGGTGTTTTTTATCTGTATTTTCTTTTTTGTTGATCCCCAGGACAGGCATTTATATCACACTACAAACCACTTTTCTGTGTCAGTATTGCCCATTACTCTTTAGGCTTTATAGTGTTAATAAACTCTCTAATCCGGTTGGGTTATACATAGCTGTAGATAGCTATTGTATATGTTAACAAACGTCCCTTTCCCCATAAAAAATTGAAGATTGTACCAAGAGGAACAAATTTTCTCTTGTTAAAAAAACAATTATATCTCTCTATCTAGATTACATTATTTAGGTTATAATATATTTGGAATTTAAGCCAAGGTGTTTTGGAATTGCCAGTAAATACACTGTTAGAAGAAGGGAAGAGATCATGTCACATCTTCTGGAACCCTTCTTTCTTAACTGCTTTGTTATTTGTCTGAAGCTTTCCAGAAATATCCTACTAGATAAAATGTAGCAGTGAAATATAATATGATCTGGTTTAATTTTAGTTGTATTCAGGGCAAGAAGACAAAATCTCAGAACCTAGAATAAAAGAAAATGGGAGCTTAACTTCCAGCCCTTAAGGAATAAAATCAACTTGAAATACAGCCAGTTTTAATAATTAATGAAGTAGTTAGACATATTAACTCTGCATATTGCTTTATCCATTTTGTGTTTCTTTTATCTTGGTTTTCTTGTATTTCAAAACTAGCCTAAAATTTTTTAAATAGAAATTACTTGTGCTAGTATATAGATGTGGAAGAAACTATGAATATATAAAATATATCTTGAAATGGCCTAGATACCTGGTGTGGTTAAACATAAAGTTAAAACAAATGGAAGAAAAAATGAGCTTATTTGGCAGTTCATAGAGATCTCAGCTGTTGTAAGAGCAGTAGGTAAAACACTATAAAAACAAATGTTCTTTTGCTCCTTTTTGTTTGTATAAACATATCTAAGTTCTTATTTCTGCAGCAGTATAGGCACTAACATGTCCTTATGACACAGGCTGCTCCCTCTGAAAGCTTGGTGCAAACAATGCAGAGGAAAAATGTGTATTTTGAATAGGGCAGGGAGAGTGCTGAGAAACAAGCACATGATGAGATTTCTTCTGAAGTGTTGTGTTTTGAAGTGTGAATCATCTTGATTTGACCCTGAACATATGGGTGGCAGGAACTCCCCTTCACCCAGCAGGGAGTAATGGCTGTTGGACTTTTTCTGCTCACAGTTTAAAAACCAAATACTGTTAATTTAGGTCTAGGAGAGGCATGGTAAAAGGCTGCCAAAATATGCGTTACAGATTTTTCAGAAAGAAATGGTTGTCATCTTTCCAGAGAGCTAAGAAGAGCTGTGTGCTCTATCCTCTACTGCTTTAGATATTTAAGTCCTTGGCTTGTGTAGGAAATTGAAACATTTAAATTTGAATGTGTGGCCAACTGTGCTCTGAGATTTTATTTTTTCCCATTTAATGAAGTAGCTTATTCACTTTTCTTTGACATTCAAGCAAAGGAGCCTCCAGAACATATTTTTAAGAGTTGAATGTGAATTTACCAGTTTCTGAAATTCTTTTTATTAAGCTGCTTTCAAGATTATACTGAGGTTTCTTTCTCTTCCATTGTGGCATTGGTTTTGAGTTAGGAGGAGGTACATATTCATCCACCCCGTGTTCAGGCCTTTCATTCATAAAACCAATGGTGAAAATGACCCACTGTTATTTATATTTGCCTTTCAGTTGGAGGAGACTTTGGTTTAAAGCTTTTAGTTAAGGCTGATTGAACAAGTGGATGCTCCCACTTTGCTAAAGGCCTTGTTGGGTTTTTGCTTTTCACTGATTTTCCACTGGTTTCTTCCCTCAAGTGTACCCATCTGCCATCCATAATGCTATTACTTTGATAGAATGTATTTCTTAACATTTTGCTGCCTTTCCTGGTTATACCCAGTGTTACAAATAATATAAGCAATTCCCAGGGATATCCTTCAGGTTGCACTGCCTCCACTGCACATCTTGGTCTGTTTTCTTCATTACCACACTTTGAAAGCCTTTCTGAGAGTATTTAGCCTCATTGCACTTAGGGGAGATTGAGGCAAAAAAGGTAAAGTGCTTTGGCAAAAGGTCACTGTAAGTCAGCAGCAGAGCTGAGAATCCAGCCAGAACTCTTGGCTCCCAATCCAGTGCTTTAGCTATGACAGGTCTCTCAAATAATAAATTACATTGCAGCATATTTATGCTCTGAACCAGGTTAAAAAAAAAAAAAGCTATTTTCTGTAAGACACAAAGCTACTCCTAATCCAAGTACATTACTATGCACAAATATCCACCACTATAATACTGCTCTTTTGTTTGAATTAGAAAAAATGTAAAATCTTGGCAATAGATAGTTCTGTGTGAGAACGCTTTTTCAAAAACCTGTGCTCGCTCACATGTAATTTATTTTTCTTTCTAGGTGATTTCAGATTTGGAAGAGCAGCTGAACCAGCTCACTGAAGACAATGCAGAGCTGAACAACCAGAATTTCTTCCTGTCCAAACAACTCGACGAGGCCTCAGGGGCCAACGATGAGGTTGTCCAGCTGCGGAGTGAAGTCGATCATCTCCGCCGAGAGATCACGGAGAGGGAGATGCAGCTGACCAGCCAGAAACAAGTAAGGCTCTCTAAGGCTGGGTCAGGAGCTCTTTGTGGGAGCTGGCAAAAGTTGCTTTTACATCTGGAAGCCCGTAAGAAGTGATGATGCTTCAGGGAGCATTTAAGCCTTACTTCCCAGGGCAGTTGAGTGAATGGAAATTTTTGGTATTTCCCATTGTGTTTTTACACAATTTTATTTAGCAATCCTGCCCTCTGAAGGCATTGTCATTTGGAATTACTCACTTTAATTCTGTAGCCCTGGAAATCTCGAAATGTTCATAATGAGATTGACCTGACATTATGAGGGATCACAAGTGAATGTACAGGAGCCTTGAAATAAATGGGCTGTGATTTCCCAGCTCCTGTTCGCTGCCGATTTGCATGTACTGTAATCAAAATGGTAAGGCTGAAGCTGAAAGTGCACGCTTGATGTGGGATGTGAGAATTGATAGGAGGATTTATTTTTAGACTATGGAGGCCTTGAAGACAACATGTACGATGCTGGAAGAGCAAGTAATGGACTTGGAGGCCCTGAATGATGAACTCCTGGAGAAAGAGCGCCAGTGGGAAGCGTGGAGAAATGTTCTAGGGGATGAGAAGTCCCAGTTTGAATGTCGAGTTAGAGAGTTGCAGAGGATGCTGGATACTGAGAAACAGAGCAGGTCTCTCTCCCTTCTTTCCCTTTTATTAACTTTTATCGAAATGCTCTATAGAAGCTAGTACAAAAATTATATTTAGCATAGGATATGGGAGTTGGAGCTAAATATAAAATCTTCTGAGGTAGTTCTAAAAATGGTTTGTTAGTTAATAGTCATCACTGATATTGTTCCTTTTGTTTCTTTGCAAGTGAACGATTCAAGGGGAGTGGTATTTATCATTGTAATTTATAAAATGTCTTGATTTATTATCTTCTATTTTATTTTATGGAAAAATAGTCTTTGCTCCTGACTGTTCCTGTGGGGTCTTGGAATTTTTAAGGCTGTAGTTCTAGCAGGGGCAGGAACAGGGTTATATAATATAAAAGTGTTGGAGCAAAAAGTCTGGCTTTCTAATGTAACACCTTGAATTTGAGGCAACCTCTGAAAGAGTTATTGATACCACTCCCTGCTAGGGAGAAGTCAAGCCTGCAAGGAGTTAGGTAACATTATTTTCCATTTTAATGCAGAGTGAGAGCAGATCAGCGTATTACTGAGTCTCGCCAGGTGGTAGAACTGGCTGTCAAGGAACACAAGGCAGAGATTCTGGCCCTGCAGCAAGCACTCAAGGAACAAAAACTCAAAGCAGAGAGCCTTTCTGATAAGGTAAGTAACTTTCAATCCTAGACTTCCATAATTAGATGAAATACTTTTCCGCTGATATTACTTTTCAAAATGTGGCCTTGAGCAGCTGTTTTTTCAAGATGTTATAGAAACAAATTAAAAAGACTGGAGGGCATAGAATAGAATTCTATCTTCAAGCCAAAGACCTCAGATTTTCTTTGAAAAAGACTAAAGCAGACAGCAGCCTATGATGACTGGAATGAAGTCCTTCAATAACTTGGTATCTGCATTTGAACAAGCCAAAATGTCTTTTGGCTGATTTTCCCCCAGCAACTAAAGGCTAATTGTATCATTTTTTTCTTCAGCATGTGTTTGGTGAAGTTGGATTTTCAGACTGTGGAACTGTATTTGTTAGTGTTCAATAGGGTTTATTCTGACCCTCTTTCCCAGCTGAATGACCTGGAGAAGAAGCACGCCATGCTGGAGATGAATGCCCGCAGTTTGCAGCAGAAGCTTGAGACAGAAAGGGAGCTCAAGCAGAGGCTTCTGGAGGAGGTAACCTTGGAGATTCACGTTAGAACTTCAGGAGGGGAGGTTGTGTGAATAAGAGTTACACATCCATCCTTCTTCTGTATAACTGGGAAGATTAATCAAGTTGGGGGAGTTGTTTTCACTTAAAAGTTTGCCAAGTGTGTGGCCATGGCAGGCAGCAGTAAAAGTGAGCTGCTCCTCAGGGGCAGGGGAGCTGGCAGCCAAGGGGGACAGTGTGCTAGGCAAGGACAGGACCTTGCAGCCTGCAGGCTCAGACTCACAGAACCTGAACAAGAGGACCAGGGCAGATTTGCTGAAGGTACCAGTGATCATTATAGAAGCCTCTAGTCATGAGGCATGTCCTAGGTCAGCTCTGCAAGGCCAGGTCTGTGCCCAGGCACAGCTCTGACTAGGCCAAGGGAAAGGGCATAGCTTAAAACCAGCTCTGGAGCCAACATGCTGAGGGTGCACACCTGGAGGCCACAGGTGATGCTTCTCACAGCTTTTTTCATCATTAATTTGGGTAGCAGGATTTGAATCCAAGGTCACACACCTGTGCCATATCAGGGAGTAATTGAATAGAAGCAACCCGTTCTGGGTGGTGAAGGGAGAGGCTCCAGAGGAAGATTTCAGAGGTGATTATGGGCAATTAGAGCTTTCTGGTGTTCTTGGGATACTGACAGGGTGCCTACTCCTTTATGTTTCATCAGGAAAGATTTCTGGCTCTTACTTTGTAACATAGGCATGCTCATGGTTTTCCTAGCCAGGGACCTGCTTGTTAAGAAAGTGTAAATCCTAAAAGAATTTAGGAGTATTTTGTCATGTGCCCTCCTCTGGTGTTAATTGGAGACAAAGATGTACACAGCTGGCCATTATTTTCCTTATCTCATGTGACTATGACTGTCCTGGTTTATAGTAAAGATTATAGTTTAATTTATTTTTAGAAAGTACTGAGGTGGCTTCTGGTGCTTGTACAGAGAGCTTGAGAAAACGGTGTTGCTACATATTAATATAAATACACAGAAATGCCTGTTTAGTCACAATGCATTCTGAAAAGAAAGGAATCTTCTAGAGTATTGTAATTTTCTAGCTTTTGAAGAATTGTGTGTTTATTTATAAGTTCTGCAATGATGATTATTTTACAAGGAGTGACAACATTTAATAGCTTTTACTTACAAACAAAGAGACAACAAACCCAAAACTCTGGCCTTTGTTTTCCTTTCAACAGCAGGCAAAGCTGCAGCAGCAAATGGATCTGCAGAAGAATCACATCTTCCGCCTGACTCAAGGTTTGCAAGAGGCTCTGGACCGAGCAGATCTTCTGAAGACTGAAAGAAGTGACCTGGAATATCAGCTGGAAAACATTCAGGTGAGGGTGAGGAAGCAGGGCACTGCTCTGCCTCATTCCCTGTGAGGCTTTAGGATGTGATTTACAGTTTGTGTGACACTTCCTTTACAGTGTTTTTTAGCTCTGTTTTCCTATGGAGTCGTTTGTTTCTTTTGTTAAGATGAAATCTCTTGCATCTGTGTGTGATTCACAGGTTCTCTATTCCCATGAAAAAGTGAAAATGGAGGGCACTATTTCTCAGCAAACTAAACTCATTGATTTCCTGCAGGCAAAGATGGACCAACCAGCAAAAAAGAAAAAGGTGGGTGAAGAAGGTTTGAGAGGCACGGAATTAAATGGTTTTGTAATTAGTTATGTGCTGTGTATTCTTTATATTCTGTTTTATCTTTCTTTGTGTAACAAAACGTTGTCCTCATTCAAGACCATTCTGAGTTGGTGAACACAAACTTTGCTAGGCAGAATGTGTTCTTTCTGGCTTTTCTGGTATTTTGTAATTCCTACAACACTTAGGTTACAACCCAGTAGCTACACCTCAGTGGGGCTGTAGGAATACAGAATTTTAAGCACTTTTTTTAAAATGGTAAGTATGTATATGTGTACAAGCCTACTGTGTATCAAGAGTGGTCCTCCTGTAGTCACAGCATAGGACTGATCAGTCAGGCGATGTGACTGGTATCACATCTTTGTCATAAGCTGTTCTGTCATTTTGAATGAAGTAATTTAATTTTAACCACATATTTTGAGATCCTCTGTTTAGATGCTTTCGGAAACTCCAGGTGTGAGTACTAACAGGTAACGTACGTCCCTCTTTAAAATAATCCATATCTTGACATTTTTCTCTCCAGTGCCAATATGAACTAAAGATCCATCCTTACACATAACAGAATTGCCATTAGGCCCTCTGGCCAGACTGCCACTAGCTAGTGTCACTTTGCCTAGTTTAAGTCATCTCTTGCTAGGAGTTAGGAGTTGTCTGTGTGTTTCTGTTGCTAGGGCCTGTTTAGTCGGCGGAAAGAGGACCCTTCTTTACCCACACAGGTTCCCCTGCAATATAATGAGCTGAAAGTGGCACTGGAGAAGGAGAAGGCTCGTTCTGCTGAGCTGGAGGAGGCTCTACAGAAAACACGCATTGAACTCAGATCTGCTCGTGAAGAAGGTAGGGGTTAACAGAAAAGGTTAATCTTGGAAGGAGGCACACATCTTTGGTCAGAAAAACATGCCTTTAATTGTGTGCCGCTCTAGCAATAACACATATCGTTTAATTATTACCACTGCTGTGAAGTTAAAATAAGGCTACACTTGATTCTGTGGGCTGTAACTGCAGACTGGTGACACAGAGCCCTGCTAGGAACCAGAGTGCCATGTTGGTCATCTTAACCAGGGGCATTTGTCTTGTCTGTAGCTGCTCATCGGAAAATATCCGACCACCCTCACCCCTCCACCCCGGCCACGGCCAGGCAGCAGATCATCATGTCTGCCATAGTGCGCTCCCCAGAGCACCAGCCCACGCCCATCAGTCTGCTCGCTCCACCCTCCAGCCGCAGGAAGGAATCCTCCACACCAGAGGGTAGGCTCCTGCTCAGCTCCTATTTTTCTATCTCTGTCAGTGCCATCTCTTTATTGATTTCGTTTTGACCCTGCTGATGAGTTTTGTCCCTTGCAGAGTACAGCCGGCGCCTGAAGGAGCGAATGCACCACAACATCCCCCATCGCTTCAACGTGGGGCTCAACATGAGGGCCACCAAGTGTGCCGTGTGCCTGGACACGGTGCACTTCGGCAGGCAGGCCTCCAAGTGTCTGGGTAAGGGCAAAACACAGCGCAGCTTGGGGGGAGGAAGAGGCATCAGCCATCTAGAGCAGGCAAAGAAGCGACCAGATGTGAAGACTCTGAACCTACTTGGTGCAAACATTCAGAAAACATCTGGTGGTTTGGAGTGGAAGGGGAACCTCGCAGAAGCTGGGATTTGCGTGTTAGAAGCTGAGGCAGCTGTGTCATGATTTTTTTTTTTTTTGTCATTTAACAGAAGTTTTTCCCTGTCCTCTTGTCAGAATGCCAGGTGATGTGTCACCCCAAATGCTCAACTTGCTTGCCAGCTACTTGTGGGCTGCCAGCAGAATATGCCACACACTTCTCGGAAGCATTCTGCCGGGATAAGATGAATTCCCCTGGTCTGCAGCTGAAGGAGCCAAGCACCAGTCTGCGTCTTGAAGGGTGGATGAAAGTGCCAAGGTATAAACAGGAATCTTGGTGCCATGTCAGGTGCTGAAATGTTTGGCCTTATATTACCCTGGTTCTTACAATGAGATAATTGGTTCAGGCCCATTACATGGACATTACAATTACCACCAGTGTAATTACAATTGCTACCACTGAAATGTCTCTTTTTAGGAGTTGCATGCTTGTTTTATGTAGAATCCAAGCAGAAAGTCCAACACGGCTTTGTGCTTATTTTCTTCAGGAATAATAAACGTGGGCAACAGGGCTGGGACAGGAAGTATATCGTCCTGGAAGGAACCAAAGTGCTCATTTATGATGCAGAAGCAAGAGAAGGTAACTTAGAATTTCTAGCAAGAACATATTTTTTAATCTTTAGATACTGTTTGGTGGATTGAGAGGCTTAAAGATTATTACTGTTTGCTATGGCTGTAACAAATATAGCTAAATCTTCAGTGATTTAGGCAACATTTTTTTCTACACCCTTAGCCATTTTATTGGCTGGCATGTCATAATAATCCAGCTGTGAAAACATCCAATGTGCATCCACTTTGTTTTGCTGTCACAGTTATTTTCTTGCTACCTGTTTGTCTGTTCCTAATCTGTCCCTTTGTTCTCCTGCAGCTGGACAGAGGCCTCTGGAGGAATTTGAGCTCTGCCTTCCTGATGGTGATGTAACTGTTCATGGAGCTGTAGGAGCTACTGAGCTTACAAATACAGCAAAGACAGGTGAGAATATTACTTAGATGAGGTCAAATGGATTTCATCTGGCTTGCCATCAGTTAGCCTTGTTTGGCTGAACAGAATTTTCTCCCTCGAGCTTTCATTGTGTAATGCTGTAATTTACCTCCATCTGAATTAGGGGAGTAGCTCAGCACTCCAGATCTAGTTACACCCAGGCTGTTGCTTCTGTCGTGGTAGAACTGTGGTTAATATAGTCATCAAACCAAATGGAAGTAAATTTTAAGAGATTTGTAGCATAAACACTCGGTTTATTTAAATTTCTTCTCTATTAACTGTGATGTGTCATTACTCCTGCCACCATTGTGCTCTGACCACAAAGCCATTAACTTAGAAATGCTGTGGGGTGTATACAGTCTCTTATTATGAAAAAATGTTGATGTGTTGATTTGTATGTATGGAATAGAACTGATGGATAAGATTCTGTATGTCTTGACTGTTACATTAAAGGATACAGACTGTTAAAAACAAAGGTTTCCTTAACCAATTTTTACAGATTTTTCTTAATCAGTACAGGGAAAACTTTAGTCAAGTGGCTGGTTTTGGTTTGCCTTTTTTTTGTTTTTGTTTTTGTTTTTCCCACAATGGAATTTCTTTGTTTGGAATAAAAGGCAAGAAATTATTTTTGTTGAGTTAAAGACAGCCTTGTATGTATGGGTTGCATACATCCAGCTAATATTTAGGTGTAAGTAGCTAGCCTGTGCAGGACCTGTAAAGGAGAAACCAATGTGTAAATTGCCATGGTACGTCATGATAAATACAACTTCTCTCCAATGAGGCTGAAAGGTGTTGATTTTAAGTCCACTGACAATATTCCAGAAACTAATCTAAGTCTTATTCTATCTATATAACATCTCAGATGTGCCATATATCCTAAAATTGGAGTCTCATCCACACACCACTTGCTGGCCTGGTAGAACACTCTACCTGTTAGCACCCAGCTTCCCTGACAAACAGCGCTGGGTCACAGCACTGGAATCAGTAGTGGCAGGTGGGAGAGTTTCCAGAGAAAAAGCTGAGGCTGATGCTGTGAGTATAAAAGTTTCATTTAATCATAAAATATTCTGGGAGGGAGCAGAGTTTTGAAAAATATTTTTTCAGTATTTGAACATACTGAGGTTTAACTGAAGGTAAGTTATTGCTTCTGCCTTATGATTTGAGCACCAGGAGCCAGTTCACTGTGAGGTTGATGCTGTGTATTACAATACCCTTCCTTAGACTTGAGGAGTGTAGTAAGAGAATCCAAAAATATCTCTGTAATTCCAGCAGAGGAAGGAAGAGGACATGGTTTAAATACACTCTCATAAGGTACCACATAAAATGAGCAAACCTTAAAAGAAGCAAAAATTCCCTCCCCTCCCATTCTTAGAGAGCCAGAGGTGTTATGTTTCTTGCTGGGGGGAGGTTTGTGTGGGTGGGTACTTTTTAGTTTAAGTTTTATTCCTAATAAGAGGTTAAACAGATTTATTTAGGTTTTGGATAGCCTTTCTTACACTGTTACACTGATAACTCTATTTTCTGGTAAAGGGAGGTTGGATTCTGTGGCATTGCATAAGAGAGTATTAGCTCTGGAGGTAGGGAATATCTGACTGCAGGAAGTACTCTTTTTTTCCTCAGGCTCACATTTCTTTTGTCTCTGAGAAAAATACGTGTTCCCACCAACATTTATACTTTTCTTTAATCCTTCCCCTTGGAAAATTCCACTGCTTTATTGTAGGAGGTTGGAGAAAATGGAAAGGATAGAGACAACAATGGGTTCTGTCTGAATTTAGGATAATTCTGATCAGTTTGTCTTACTGTGTCTAAGGTAGATAAAAGTTTACTAATTCTTTTGTAGGAGGCATCCCTGCAACTCTTAGCTTTCTGTGAAAAGGAAATCTGTGCCAAGCTCTTTGTCTTAAATGATGACATTACATTGTTAAAATACTCACAGATAAAGAGATGAAGATTAACTCAACAAGAAAAAAAATGTTTGTCATTTGCAGAAACTGCTGGGGAACTCTCTGCTGAAGCTGGAGGGTGAAGACCGTTTGGATATAAATTGCACAATGCCCTTCAGTGACCAGGTAATGGTCGTGTGCACTTGGGTCTTTCTCAGCAGTGGATAATTGATTCAGGGAAACAGTATCTTGATTGCAGTATTTGTAATTATGCACTTATTTGTGGGTTTGATTTTTCTCTTCACTGCTAAAGAGTATCACCCAAGTTGCTGTTGGAGCATTCCTTGTTCTCCTCATGTAGTGCTATTTTTTTCCCCTGTTGTAGGTCGTACTAGTGGGTGCAGAAGAAGGTCTCTATGCCCTGAATGTACTGAAGAATTCCTTAACACACATCCCAGGAATGGGAGCTGTCTTCCAAATTCACCTCATCAAGGACCTGGAGAAGCTACTCATGATAGCAGGTACAGGGCTGTGTGTTCCCACTGGCCCTGCAGTAGCTTTGTGCTGCCAGGTCCTGCTTGCCTTTGGAATTGTTCCAGGCTTTTGTCTGGTTTTTTATCAGCAAATTGGCAGGAATGGCTTGCTGTGGTTAACACAGGCCTGTCTGAGGCTGGCTGGTAAGGGATTATGTGGATGAGTGCTCAGTTAAACCTTCACAAGAAACTGCTTTCAGAGCTGAGGGAGGGAAGAACCAGAGACAAAACATTTCCAGGTTAGAGGAGATCATTTTAAGTTCAATTTAAAAAGTGTTGAGCTAATCAGTGAACATATCTTCCTAATTATTACATAACCTTTTAAATGTAATTAACTATTTGAGGACCACTATGTGATCATTGGGGCATAGGGCCAACTCTTATCCTCTCTTGCCCTGTAACAAAGCTGGGACTCCTGTCATGATTTAAGATTTATTTATGAAAGGAACACCATCTTTAATCTCTCCATCTGTGATTTTCCAGAGATAATCCTTCCCACACGGATGTAGGCATGCTGAACATTAGGGTGTATCTTAATCTGAAAGCCCAAATTATCAAGAGTCTATATGACATTTGTAGGGAATGAAAAACATATTCTCTCTCTCTTGTGCTAGTTAAGTGGTTTTTTTCCTGGTAAGGGTTTAAGATGTCCATGGTTTATTTGTGTCAGGGTACTAGAGAACAAAGCAAATTTCACACATACTGAGAAGGCTGTGTTAGTCTGTTGCTGGACTTCTGAGAGGAATTGGCCTTGGGCTGTAATGCAATTCATTAGGGCAGTTCTTGGAAATCCCTTGCCAGTTCTGCTGGCGCAGAGTGATTAGAACATCTTGTACTTGAAGAAGTTCTGAAGGGCAAAATAAAACTTCCTGGTTAATTTTGAATAGTGTCTTAATGAGGCTGCAGTTACTATGTTCTGCCAGACTTCAGCAACACTAATAATCCATGCAGGGAATGGTTGTCCTCCTGGTGAATTTACTGCCTGTTGTAGGGTTAGGATTTTGTAAGTTTTCTGTTTCAGTTTGAATAGGAATAATATGGAATGAATTCTACATGGTACCTTGTGACTGTTTCCACAGTAACAGCCTGTAACAATGAGCTGCTGCTTAGGTAAGACTTGCAGAGAAGAGGGAGTTCTTCCTTGATGAAATGCAACTTTTTTTTTGTTTCCAGGAGAAGAAAGGGCTCTGTGTCTTGTTGATGTAAAGAAAGTGAAGCAGTCTCTAGCCCAGTCTCACCTCCCAGCCCAGCCTGATGTCTCACCAAATGTCTTTGAGGCTGTCAAAGGATGTCACCTTTTTGCTGCTGGCAAAGTAAGTTACAGCTCCCTTGTGCCCCCAGACCACCCCTTAGACTGATCTGAGTTTAGTATTAACAAAATCAGCATCTTTATTCCACTGGCAACACATTCAAGGTCTATATTCTTGCTCTGAATATTTTTCTTCAAATAAGAAGAATGTATGGGCTGAAGAGAGGCTGAGCTGGAGACAGAATGGGGGATTTACTGCTAATGTGAATCAATTCAGTCAGGATGCCATGATGGTATAGCTTAAACTGCTAGATAGTAAGAAATCCAGCATAGCATGGTACTACTGCCTCCTCACTATTGACTGCAATTTTGAGACTTTTAATTAGTGAATTCTGTCCAGTCTTTGTTCTTGACTGTCATGCTTCCAGGCTAGCAAATTT
This sequence comes from Hylia prasina, assembly GCA_013397195.1. Lineage (NCBI taxonomy): Eukaryota > Metazoa > Chordata > Aves > Passeriformes > Sylviidae > Hylia > Hylia prasina. The sequence goes on along the minus strand of VYXD01004372.1, from coordinate 407,758 downwards.
CCTTAGGTGTTTGTGTCACTTTAATTGTAGACATTTACACAGATTACTGGTTTTAGTATGGAGCATTTAACCACAGCAGAAATTCTCATTAACAATTACTTCTGTGGACTACTTTGGTAACAAACTGCACACCACTCATTTCAAAGTGATGCTTAAGATAAGTTTCAGGGGTTAAAATGTAGACCTAACCTATTTCAATTTGTCAGTCCCTTTTCTGTGGAAAACCTTCTCATTTTTTATTAATGTCTTTCAAGCATAAAAGAAATCATTGAAGCCATTTAAATTCACGTTCTTTTTTGAGAATGTGAAGAGGCTTTTCATTATTTCATGAATTCACAATAATTACCCTATTAATAAAATGTACTTGCTTATCTCTGCAAAGTTCTTTTTGTGGCAAGAGGTTCTCGGATCAGTTTCACATGCTCAGCAATAGAATTTATTTTATTGCCATCCTGAACTATGCTTGTTATCTTCCTTACAGGTTGAGAACAGTCTTTGTATCTGTGCAGCCATGCCCAATAAAGTGGTGGTTCTGCGATACAACGAGAGCTTGAGCAAGTTCTGTATCAGAAAGGTGAGTTTAGTAACTCCCTGCTGTAGTTGAGGTTAATTCACATAGTGCTCTAAGCCTTTGCTTTGGAGCAAACATCTAAAACCTTTCTGTGTGCGTGAGAAAATTTGTTTGCCAGCTGAAATGATAACAAATTGCACTGTGCACTGACTCAAAGTGGAGTAGGCAGCAATTTCCTTAATAAGAGTTGGCATTTTTGGAGAGATGCAGAACAGAACTGTGATTTTTTGAGATACTGGACTGAGCTGTAATCATACCTTCAGAGATCTCTCCTCAGGACAAAAAGTTTAAACATCACCTGCCTTAAAACAGGCTGGCACCCAGAGACTCATGTCCTCTCCTATTCACAAATTAAAGGATGTTCCAGTCAACTTGCTGGGAGGTTCTGCAGGCACCAGTTCATTTTCCAGTGTGACTGAGGCTGTTACCCTGAGTGTTCCATGAGCACTGCTGGAGGGAAGCAGTGGGCACAGTCATGCAGATCTGGCCTCCTCAGGAGGAAAGGCATGAATGATGGAGATCTGGGCACAAACAATAGGGATGCCAGCACATCTGGAATGTCTAAAGCCTTGAAGGTGATACCAACTCCTGCTCACAGCAGGGAACGCTGAGAGGTCTACAGCCCTTCCTCTGACAAGGGCTTATATGCACAACAGGCAAAGGCAGTTTTAGAGGGCACTTTTCCTTATCTTCACTAATCCAGACAACTGAATTTAGATCCTAACAAGATGGCAGCAAGCCCAGAATATGCTTTTCTGCCAACTAAATTTCCAGATAAAGTAGGATTTATGCAAGGAATCTTGTTCTCAGAAGATCTGAGGATCTGTGTGTTGTGTCAGGCTAACTGCAGAGCTATCTCAGCTCTTCAGTCACAAGGCAGGTCTTGGTGGACAACATCTCCCTGTCATGCAAAGAAGGAAGGAAGGTTGGCTGTGATGTACTGTAAACAGGGAGCTGCTCACTATCTGCTCCAGAAAACTGAGCTGCAGGGTAGCAGAACATCTTCCAGAACAGTATATTTTTCCAAAAGGAAGAGGATCTCCCTCGAGGCAAGTTGATATGTAAATCTACATTCAAGCAGCACTTCCAATAAAACAAAACTTTCTTCCAGCAAGAGTTTTATCCACATGCTTTTGAGAGACTGTTAGAGTCTTTGAGGTTGCCACCTCTCCCTTTTGTAAAGATAAATGCAGCAATATACAACTTTCCAGACTCAGCATCATCTGTAAGCTGGCACAGGGGACTAATATCTGTCCATACTGTCCTTTTTTCCAGGAGATTGAAACCTCTGAGCCTTGCAGCTGCATCCATTTGACCACTTACAGCATCATCATTGGAACCAACAAGTTCTATGAAATTGAGATGAAGCAGTACACACTGGAGGGTAGGAGATAATTCCTGAGAAATGCTTCAAGTGGCTCCACAGGTTCTTTTGTAGAGCTTTTTGAAAGCGATTTAGGAAAAAAAGTTGGTGCAAATCCGTGTTTTTTCTCCCCTCTCTTTGCAGAGTTTTTGGATAAAAATGACCACACTTTGGCCTCTGCTGTGTTTGCTGCTTCCACCAACAGTTTCCCAGTCAGTATCATCCAAGTGAACCCAGCAGGGCAGAGGGAGGAGTATCTGCTGTGTTTCCATGGTAAGTGGTGGATGGTTGAGCAGGTGTTGCACTCCTCCTGTTCTCTGAGCTGCAGAAGGTACCCAAATGCTGCTGAATTTTGTACAACCTGCTTTGGCTTAAAAGTTCTCCATGCCTGGTGGATCAGTTGTTGCAGATTTCTGTGCCTGAGGGAAGGACTGCAGGCAGTATGTTAAGTACAAACAGGTGTTTGATTACCCTGATAAGATGTTCAGGGGCTCTCAGACTTAGGCTTTGTCTGGTTTCAGTGCAGGCAGATGAGTCTTTTTAACCTTCTCGTGGTTAAATGAGAGTGTGTTATTTTTTGTATATCTGCATTTGTTGCCCTCTTGTATATTGTCATGGGAATGCACAAACCTTCTAAAGCCCTCTAGCAGTAACTTTGGGTAAGTAATGGTAGGAATATCATCACCTTCCCAATTGTAGATTAAACAATGACCTTAGTTTAGCTGGAACAAAGAGATGTGGAATCACAGCACCTTTTGGCCTGGCAGTATTCCTACATCTAACCAATTCCATGGCATTTAGAGTAATTCATGGCAATCTCAGATTTGCAAGATGTCCCTGAGTAAAAGCCTGGGAGCAACTGCCTTTTTCCCTTCAGAATAAATGAATAAAATTCAGGCAGATGCTTGTGACCTGATGTGACTTCTCTTGGCAGAGTTTGGTGTCTTTGTGGATTCCTATGGAAGACGCAGTAGGACAGATGACCTGAAATGGAACCGCTTGCCCTTAGCTTTTGGTAGGTGTGGAGGGACAATCCCTTCCATTATGGAAATTACTGAAACCAGGAAGTGTCCTTGTGGAATGGGTACTCTGCACTCAGCCCTTCTGTCTCCTTTTCCCTTCCCAATTCTTCCAGAAACTATGGAGATTTTTCGCATGATTGAAGCTTATTATAAATCCAGATTGCAAACCCTCTGAAATATAAGCAATTTAAGGAAAACTAAACCGAAGTTCCATTTCCTTAGTGTTCCTGGTCTGGCACTGATTGAACTGGCTAGTGGAATTTTTAACAATGCTCTAAGTTTCTGAAACAGTGAAGAATATATGAGGGCAGCATGGTTCCCTCAGGCCTTTTGCACTCCCTGATGGGATTTTGTTCAATTAATAGTCTGGCTTTAATGCCTTTTTCATGATACTTTGGTTAGTAAAGTCCTTGAGACACAGTTTCAAAGCAACAATTCTTTAAGCTTGCATCTCCCCCTTTACTGGTGGTGTCTGTGTCATTACATAAAATGTATTCCTCAGTTTTCCCACAGGGCTGTCAGCCTCTTTTGTGCTTGCTGTTGTGTTTTAGAAGTTTTTAACGGAGGATGTATTTTGTGTTTTTTCCTGCCTTTGCACTGCTCCTCCAGCCTACAGGGAGCCCTATCTGTTTGTGACCCACTTCAATTCCCTTGAAGTGATCGAGATTCAGGCACGAGCTTCTCTAGGGTAAGTTGTTCACTTTTCATTCCTTTGAACAGCCTGTTTTGCAGGAATATATGGACTTGCCAAGAAAAGGCACTGTGCTGCCCCTGTAAAGACTTCTTCCTGCAATTTTCCCCAGAACTCCGGCACGAGCCCACTTGGAGATCCCAAACCCGCGGTACCTCGGGCCTGCAATCTCCTCAGGAGCGATCTACTTGGCCTCCTCCTACCAAGACAAGCTAAGGGTGATCTGCTGTAAGGGCAATCTGGTGAAGGAGACCAACAATGAGCAGCAACAGCAGCAGCACCACAGAGGCTCCTCTGCCACACGCAGGTGCGGGGACGTCGGGGTGTCACGGTGACAGTGTCGGGGTGTCACGGTCCCTGTGTTCTCAAGAACAAACCTCCTGATGCCTTTTCCCCTGCTGTGGTGGGATGCCCTTGTTCTGTTCTTAGAGGCTGGTGACAAGCAGTTACTATTAATCTGGAACAGAGTCACTAATGGCTTAACATCCACAAGGAAACAAACTTCAGCTCTAGGAAGATGTGGGTAATCTCCACAAATGCTTTGTGACTTTGTGCTGGTTTGCTTTGATGTTATGATAGAGCTCTGGCTTCAAAGCCTTTTGAGCTCAGATACTGTTGATGTGACACTAAACATGGCTTGGCTGTAACAAGCTGTAAAGAGCCCATCTCTATCAAATAATGAGTCTGCCTTAGGGAGATAGTGCTGGGAAGTTGTGATGTGATACACAGGTAATTAAATTACTGGGGCTGATGGTGCCACTGTGTGCACAGGACACTGAGAAATTGAGGCTTGTAGCTCATCCCAGCCTGGCCTGAACATCCCTGAGCTACAGAAGATTGTGTGAAAACACATATATCCAATTCTAGTGTATTTTTATATGAAAAAGCATATGGCTGGAGTGTATGAAAAGGTGGTGTTCTCTGGCCTGTTCCGTACACGACTTACACTGGCAATTCATTAAGGCACTTCACCAGTGTGGCTCATGTAATGGACACTCAGCTGCCAAAATATCTCTGCATTTTCCATCTTGGCTCAGGGAGGGGCTGATGCTTCTCACCCAAAGGCTGCTGGGTTCTGGGGGGAAAGTTACATTTTTTTTGCTAAAAGAAAATGTAACGGGAGGTTTTTGTCACTCAGCGGTTCGCGTCAATTATTTTTGAATGACAGCAGCCCGAACAAGAGAGGCCCTCCCACGTACAACGAGCACATCACCAAGCGTGTGGCCTCCAGCCCCGGGCCCCCGGAAGGGCCCAGCCACCCCCGGGAGCCCAGCACACCCCACCGGTACCGCGAGGGCCGCACGGAGCTGCGCAGGGACAAGTCCCCGGGGAGGCCTCTGGAGAGGGAGAAGTCCCCGGGCCGGCTGCTGAGCACCCGCAGGGAGCGCTCCCCGGGACGGCTCTTCGAGGACAGCAGCCGAGGGAGGGTGCCTGTGAGCGGGGCCAGAACTCCTCTTGCTCAAGTCAATAAGGTAAGTCAGGAGCCTGCAGAACGTGTCTGTTCTCAGGAAGAGGCTTGTAGGTACTGCAGAAGGGCTGGTGGCACTGGAAAGCACAAGAGCAGATCAAGTGTCACCCCCCCCTGCTCCTTAAACTGTGTTGGGACAGAGCCCCACACAGTGTCATGCACTGGCCCTGTGACCCCCTGCCCTGGGCTGGTTCTGGCACTGCAAAAGCTGCTTGACACTAGAATGGGCTGAAAGCAAAGGTGCATTTACTAGCAAATGATAGAGGATTTAAAGGGGAATAATGTCTGGAGCAGGGAACATGGGAGCCCATTGGCTCAGAGCGATGTTGACAGTGCCTGCCTTTGTCAGTGCTTGTGGATGACAGGAGCCCTGGCTCTGTGGGAGCAGCAGGTGATGGACTTCTCCCAGCACCTCGTGCCTGGAAGAGAAATACCTGTGACTTGTAACTTGTCTTTTTATTTCCCTGCCAGGTCTGGGACCAGTCTTCAGTGTAAGTCTCAGCTAGACAAAGTCACTCATCTTGACCTGCAGGAAAAAAAGGAAATATACTGAGTATATGCACTCCATCTGTCTGCAGCCCAGTTCCCAAACAGCATTCTTGGGCCAAAGCTCGCTCCGCAGTGGGAGCCGTGGCGCTTTCCAAGACCGTTTGCAGCTCAGTTAATTTCTCTGCACTTTCCTGCACTCCTGTTTTTGCACTTTGTACTACTGTTACTCTTTCAAGCAGTTCATGAACTTTTTGTATCCACTTTAGTCCCTAGTAGTTCATCCAGGAAATGGGACTTGTGTCCTACCCCAGGTCATCACTGTGGTTAGCACCCCTTAACAGAGAGTTGGTCATAGTTCTGAGATATGCTGGGAGCCCCTGATGGCCTGGAAACAGAAGGGCCAAGGTGAGTGAGTCTTTCAGTAGGAGCTGTGGTTGGATGTTCTCCACAGAACACATGAAAAATTTCTTCTGATTAGCCTGTTCACCTGCCACTTCTGAAAGTTATTTTGTTCTCACTAAAATCACTTTAGAGCAGCTCTGATGGGGAGGAAAGAACCCTGCTTTAACCAACCCCCCTGCCCGGCCCTGAGACAAAGTGCATTACCTATAAGCTACTGGGTTGTAAGACTTTATCCAGGTCTTCTGCATGACAGTTCACTGCATGCTGCTGCACCATCACTGGCTCTCTCCTTTTAGGTTGCTTTGCTGAGTAGTGTATTGTACCTCACTTGTAAATTAACTGAAACCTTTAGATCACGCTGCAAAATAGCCGTTAATTACTCTGGAAATTTGGCACCGAAGAGTTAACAAGCCTTATTCTATGACAAGAATTACAGCCACACTTGTGTTCTCCTCTCAGCATTGGACATGGTCTCTTCAGCAATGAGTCCCGCCAGCCTCAGCTCCCCATGGGAGCAGCCTGGGCTGGCTCCTCGCCTGTAGCTTGTGGTGCAATCAGATGCCGTGTCTTGGCACAGGACGCCCACAGGGAGCAGCTTTGGCAGTTGCTGACGCACCTTCGCTTCCCGGTGTCTGACCTCAAGCCTTTTATTGCTTCCTATTCTCTTTTGCTGTGAACATGAAGCAGAGAGCAAATGATTTTCAAAGCAGGTTTTGACCATTCACTCTGCAGTAGCAACATTCTAAGTGAACAACCATGTTCTTTACAACTGGAAAGAGCAAAACTGCATCCAATCTTCCCTTGGAGCCACACTTAAACTTCTGCTAGTCCCTTGCAAGCCTGTGCTAACCTGTTCTAGAAACCCATCAAAATTCCAATGCCTTGTCAGTGTCCTTTGGCGAGTTTCATGGATATTGTATTCTGTTCTCTTGTCTGTTGGGTTATTTTCAGTCAGATGATTTGGCAGGAAATTTGCTGAAAGTTTTTGTCTCCTGGTCTGAATATTTTGAAAGGTCACTGAGATCAGTCTTTAAATCTTTGCATCTCATGGAAGATCTTCAAGACCTCAGAAATGGGCTTGTTGAGTCCTGAAAGTGTATATCTTGTGTCTTGTTCGTGAAATGCTTCCTGCTATAGAAATAGCTCAAAGGACTGTACATATTTACAAGAAACTTTATATTCGTAACAAAAGGGAATTGAATTGGTTTCTACTTTTTTATTGTAAACTGTGCGTTTTTCAACACTAGCTTTTTGTTTTACTGGTGGTTGTGGACAGCCATCTTCAGACACTGGAGGGGCCTCGCCTCAGTCCTCCTCGCTCCCATGAAGAAATATTGTAACATTAAATTGCAATTGAAGCTTGTTAGCATAAATGAGGTTTTAGGTCTCTAAAAGTACAGAATTTTTCTTCATTACCTTTTTATTATTGACAAGGGAGGGAACCAGAGGGACAGTTCAAAGCTCCACCTGGAAAGTATTGAACTTTGTTGTTGAACAATAACCAAATAAAACAAATAACTATCTTGACTGGCATGGTGAAATGACGGCTTCCTTCTCTCTGGAGTGCCCCTGCCCCACACCTGGCTCTGGGGAATCCCAGGTGTCACAGCTGACCCAAAAGCAAACCCTGGCAATTTTTAGCATTTAATCCTGGTCATTCCCATGTTCACATGCACTGACCCAGGTGGATTTATCCAGGTACTTCACTAGAGCAGCAGTCAGCTGCAAGCACCTACAGCTCAATCCTACCTCACCCGTGAGATGGGCAGAGGTGAAGCACCTGTGACTATCTGGGAAAACAGTCTTGCCCTGGTAAATGTCCCCACACCTCTTGAGCTGGAAAAAAGGCATCTTAATTAACAACAGAGTGATCTAACAATAGATTTGGGACTTTCCCCAGCAGTGTACTGGGAGCAAAGCAGAGGGAGGCAGTTCCTCATCCTCCTGCTGTAACATGCTGGTGCTTTAAGGCCTAATAGCTGCAACTTTAAAAAGAGACCATTCACAAATCCAGTCAGATTGAGTACAACCTGCAGTTACTGTACCGCTCAACTTACACCTGCTGGGAAAACTTGCTAGATCAGACTTAAATGTAAATACATCTATTTTTAACTGAACTAGTTTTTACAGGGTCTGAAGTATTCTTTCACAGGAAGAGGTTTTTAATATTCACACTGCTGCCTACAGTAACTTAATTTGTCCTCCTACTGTTCAGTGTTTTTGGTTCTGTGCACATAGCCACCCCCTCAGCCCCGAGAAAGGGCTTGTTGGAGGCTGTGGGGGTGGGTTACCAATGGCTTCTCTTACGTTTTGGTCTACATGACATTCTCCATGGAAATGCTCTCCATCAACCCCGAGCTGCTTGATTTATCTATTGTGCCTACTATGATGTATATGATGAAATGCTGACTTGTTCAATGTTCCTTTATTTCTTTTACTGTGCACAAACAATATTTATTTAAAGCTCATTGCTGCAGTCCTATGATGCATGATCTGAATTGTAACAAAACTAAATTAATCCAGAAACTGGTGGAGTAAAAAAAAAAAAATTATTTAAGCTTTTGATTCCCAAGAACTGTGCACAAATCCATGTCAGCTTGACCCCCCCCTATGCTGTGCTGAAATTCAGGGGGTTGGGGAGGGCAGGGAGCTCTTGTTATTCCTGTACTGGTTTACTCCAGGGTCCCCAAAAGTGACTGTATCTACCTTTAAAAAATGTGCACTCCTAGCAACAGCCAAGAATAAACATAACAGCACAGACTGTGAGCTGTGGGTGGGGAATGTAAGTGAGCTAATAAATCCAACTCTTGATCCAGCTTTTGCCTTTGGAGGGATTTGATTCATCCCTTTGCAATACGGGAACACAGAATGATTAATTCATTCACCTGTCAAGCAGAAAAGGACCTAGCCAAAATACCCAGTAAAACACCCCAAAACCCACTCCCCAGCAAAACCCAAAACAACCAGCTTACCTCTTCCTCATCCCTCCTCCTGCTGGAGAGAAAGGGAGGTGGGGGGCTGAGGGTGGCAGTGGCTTACCTGAGGAAATTCGTGGCTCCTGGGATTGTCAGTTGAGGCCACAGCTGCCAGGGAACAGGTCACCTCCATCACCTGCTGCTGGTGGCTGCACAGGCCTGGGGGCAGCTGGGGCTTGGCCACCCGTGGGCAGGGAAGGGTGGAGCAGAACCAGGGCCATCCCTGCAGGCCCTCACCCAGCCTGGGCCCCCACCCTGGGCTCCCCCCTGGCCCTCCCAACGTTTTGGGGCTGCAAAAGCTGATGGTGCAGTGGTAGGTGCAGTCCCTGTACTGAGCCCTCTGCCAGCTGAGACAGGGCCAGGGACTACAAACCAAAAATCAAAATTAAAAAACCTCAAGCTTTCTACACAAGTTCTCTATGTCATTGTTCCTGTCCTGTGGTTCCACAGTACCTGATGCTCTGATGAAGAATGTGGAGTGTTCTGCAGGTACCAACACTGACCACACATCCCACGGCCTCGGCATTCTCTGGAGCTAAGGGACACTGCAGAGGCACAGACTGTGCCCTCACACAGCTGGTCCTGACCCCAGAGTCACCCTGCTGAGGACAAAGACTTGGGGAAAAAGGTCTGCTTGAAGGCTGCTGGAACAGAGAGAAGCTGACAGGAGGCTTAAGGCCCATCCCAAGCTTTCCAGCTCTGTTGCTGGAGCTTTTAAATAATTGGCCTCTTGTCCTTCCTCTAAACTTTACATCACAAATAAACATGAACACCTCAGTCTTCTTCACTGAGTGCAAGAGGAGAAAGTGTTTCAATCTGCATCACTGAAGGAAAAGCTTCTACAACACACCAAGGCTTAAAATGCAATCAGGAAATCACATGTAATAACAAAATTACTTACTGAAGGTGATGTTACCACAGATGGGAAGGGTAGTAACAACACAAGTCACCCACTTCTCTTGAAAATGTTTTATTTTTTTCTAAAGAGGTTGAAAACAAGCAATTCTGTAGTTCAGAATACCAAATACTATCCATAGCACAGAATGAAGAAAGAGTTTTCAGAGAAAACCATTGCACTAGACCCAGATCTACTCAGCTACTGAAGATATTGCAACAAGGCTGGTGAACAGACCCCAGGATGGCAAAGCACCCTCCCACTGTGGCTCTCTCCTCTCCAGGCTGGCTGCTGCAGCTGTTACCACTCAGACTCCTCACAGACTTGTGCAAAGTGCTTTCTCCCACACTGGGATGGGGCTGGTTGTCATTGGCACAGTCACGGTGCCCCAGGCACCAAAACAAGCCAGGGAAGGGCCCCTCCTGCACTGGCTCCTCCCAGGCAGGCCTGGGGCACACTGGCAGCAGGCTTGCATTAATGTTGCATTTGTTTTGGGATAAAACAAGCTGTCAACACCAAGGACGGGCAGCCTGGCGTTACTATAATCACAGAAAACAGAAACAATAAAAAGTTGCCCGGCTCCAGCCCTGGGCACGGAGGGCTGTGGTGCTGCTGCACCCAGCACTCTGCAACTGCTGACACTGAGGGTAAGTTTGGCCACTGGACACAGGAGACTTACAGTCACCTTCAGGCTGTTACTGAGGAACTCATCCCTAAACTGAATCCTTCCAGCCACCTCTGCCAGCTTAAGGAAGTCTTCATCAGTGACACCAAAAGAAAACAGTTTCCAAAAGCAGATTACTGCAAGACGCGTTTACGATTTACAGAAAAATCCAGCCATTAAAAACAATTGTCTTTAGCAGAAATTCCACAGGGGAAAAGATGTGTTTCAGTTCTCATGAAGAGAAAAAACTACAAAGCTATTCACAGTAGAAACAGTGTACCCCACTCTACCGTAAAATAATAATGAGCTTGTAGTGATTATGTTGCTGATTCTGCCCAGAAAAGGCTGCTACAAAATGATCATCAATATTCACACTTACTTCAGCCAGGCAAGTTTGGAACTTGCTACTGAAAAAATGTTTGATGAGCAACAGAAGCAGTAATGAACTTGCTTTTACTGAGTGTTATGCTCAAATCAGATTCCTCAAGAATCCTGAACTTTCTAGGCTTTGGGCTGGCAGACTCCCAGTCTGCCTCGCTGCTAAAGCTCTTTGATCTGGTGCTGCCCTCACATTATTCAGCTTAATTAAATTGGTGGTTTTCTAACTGAGCTGACAAGGGGCACTGACACCTTTGCCACCTGTCTAGTTGCTGTGAAGCTGCCATTTCCAAGAACTTCCAAGGTGGGGCTAACAAAATAAGGCAAATACAGGAGAACCTGGAAGTCTCAGGAAAAATATGAAATCAGAGTTTGTTTGCTACAGCACAGAGCAGAAGTACATTTGGTTAAGTGAAGCATTTTTTTCTGAGACTGCACTGGCCCAGAACAATTGGTCACAAATGACTGTGGTGCTCATATTGGCTTGTACAGCAGAGTGGTGACGTATTTCTTCTTGTACCGGTGTGTAGCACTGAGCACCATCACTCCATCCTACAGGGGAGGGAAGACAAGTGAGCATGTGCCATGGTCAGACACCCTGGCTGGCCCTGGGCAGGACATGCCCTGGCCTCTCACCTTGATGGAAAGTGCATACAGGTGGTTCAACATGACGTGGTTGGGCTCAGGGAGCAAAGCGGGGTCGCACTGCAGAGAAGAGGGACAGTGTGACAGTGACAGAAGTCACAGTTCACTCCTCACAGCTGAGGGGTGACAAACAGCACCTGTGACTAGCCATACCCCAAGTACATCACTGCTGCTCACACTGAGTCCATCAGAGTCACCATTTCAGAACAACCCCAGGTCCCTCTAGGTAAAACCCTCTGCCATCCTCACCAGGACCTTGAATCAGAATGTGATTATCCCTTACGTGCTTCTGGTGTCTTAACAGTTGACAAGATTAAGGTTTTGGGAGGAAAACAGCAATCTAGTTTTCCATTTCAAAGACAGTCAACTAGAAAAATAGATTTGCTTCAGATGAATCCATCTGGACATACATACTAAGGAACTTACCAACACAATAACTTATCCTAAGGTTTTTCCTAAGCTGTGCCCTGCCTGTATCCAGATTTTTCCCCATCTGTTCCCACCCTCAAGGGCATTATTCAGCAAACCAAAGTGATGTACTCACAGAAATGCCTGTGTCCTTGTTCAGGATGACCTGCAACAGGTGTGGGGGGAGAATGGGTGGAGATTTGAAGCGCTCCTCTGCCTTACAGACATAGGGCTCCTGGTGGTACGGTCCTGGGGGTGAACTGGACAGCTCTACCAGAGAGATGGTAAATATTTCATCCTAAATACTTTGTAAGAACATCTGCTCTTTATAGGTACATGCAGCCTAAAGGGATCAATGGCACTTAAGTACGACTGCAGCAGCTGGTGCAGTGCCAGAGCATCAGTCACTGCCCAAGAGGGGATTTCAGGTGCCCAAAGTCTGACTTGGAACAAGCTGTGAGGTTCTGGACAGAGTTCTGAGGGCACAACTGCACTTCAGAACTTCTGTCACCTCTGCCCAGCACTTCTCCTGCAAACACTCCACAGCGCAGGCTGCCCTGCAAGGTTCTCCCCAAGGGATATACACAAACATGTGCACCTGTGAGAGGCAAGTGCTCCCTCCTGCAGACTGGGCTGTGGAAAGAGCCCTTCAAAGTCTAATCATGGAAAGCAAACACTGCTACAGCCTGTGGGGGAAGGCATCTACTAGAATCTCCTCCTGGCCTGCCCCACAAATAACACTTTCTCCAAAAAGGCTTTGTCCAGGGCAAAGCTGCACAGAGCAAAACACACTCAAACACACCTCCTGCCTCAGGTTCAAAGGTCTTCTGAAGGAGGGTGTAAGGTACTGCTTCAGCCATGGCCTCCATCCCTACAGAGCTCAGTAACCAACAGGGCAAGGCTGACCTCACACACGGCTCAAGCTAAATCCCACCTCTCTCCTGTGACGCTAGAACACGAAACTTAAGGCAAAAATTGCATTTTTAAAATTATTCTTAGATAAGTAATTTATACTACACTGTGAGGATACTCCCAAGCCTGTGTTAGCACTGAAGTGCAACTCCTGACTCCCTCAGCCACCTCCTTAGCAGAGGAAGACTGAATTAGGAGCAGTGTAGGCTGTCAGTGTTGGTTTGATGTGGCAAAGCAGACTGATCCACCAATGACTACCCTAAACCCAGTCACTGCACACAGCAGGGGCAAACAAACAGTTTGTGAGCACCCAGAACTTCCTCCTCATCAAATTTGTGCTGTTTTGTCATAGGCTTCCTCCTCTGTGCATTCCACTTTCTTCCTTTGGGCATTTGTGATTCCTGCACACATCCACAGGGCCTGACACAAGTGGAGATTAATCTCTGCTGGAGCTTTAACTCAGATAAAAAGGGAAAATGAAATTTTTAACAGCTCTAAAAAGTGTGAAGTTACCAGTAAGCTCATACCAGACATGTCTGAACATTTTTGGGAGTCCACCATCAAAGCATCAAACACTTCAAAGTCAGTTTTCTTCACCTGGATGATGTTATTGATAGTACCCAGCTGGCTGGTTACTACTGGCTGGCAAGAGACAAGACAGAAAAATCAGAATAAAAAAAGCCTGTGGGACTAATAGATTCTCAGAACTATCAGAACAATCAGCATTACCAAGAATGAGGTACATTGCATTTGAAATATGACAGACCCAGACATGAAAAAAGCTCAGTGAGTGTTAGGTTAAGAGGAAGTGCAGGATTTTAAGGGCTGGGAGGGGAAAATGCCAGCTGAACCTGCCAAGTCCACAGGGCTCCAGACAAGGCAGGGCTCAGGTCTGGGCTGGAGTTACATGTGACAGCAGCTCTGGACACTGAGTACTTAAGCACATGGGGAACTGCTGGGCAGGCTGGGGTTAAAGCTCATTTTATAGCAGAGGAGGAAAAACAGGCCTGCTAGATTTTGGCACAATTACTGGACTATGAAAAGATCTAGAGCAGCAATAGCAACATGCTGGCACAGAGAGCCAGGAAGGCACAGAGAGCTCTGGGCTGCCAGCAGTGCTACAGTGCTCTAAAAGGCAGTTTGGCACTGGACAAGAAAAGCCTGCCATCACTTACAAACCAATGGCCAAGAGATCCTGGCCCTCGTTGCATCTCCTGCCCTCTGAGCTCAGTCTGCTGCGGTCACCCAGGCCAGCAGACATCAGGAACCTCTCTCACCAGCTCAAACAGCCCCTTTCTCCTCTTCAGATGGCTCCATCAATAAACAGGGACTCAAAGCAAACATTACCTCTGCAGGATCATGTGTCCACTGCCCATCCACGAGGAACTTGTACTGGTGCTCTCCTTCTGGCAGGTCCAGGATTGCCACAAAGTTATTGTGACTGGAATTTAAGACAAACAATCAGCCCTGCCATATTCTGAAAAGTACCTTGGTCTCTAAACTGTGACACACACTGTGAGACAGAGCACAAGCCTCCTCAACGTGCAAAACCTTAAAAAGGCAGAGAATCTCTGATGCAATCCAAAGGTAAACAATCAAATTATGATTAATGCTCATGATAATTTCCCCTGTGACAGTGAGTCCCCCCACACTCCTGACATAACTGGCACTGAGCTTTTGTAAAGTCACTCTCACATCTTCATGTTACTTGTTAGCAACGAGAGCTCATTTATCTGCTGATGGAACAAGATGAGCTTTCTCATATTTCCTTGCCTTTCAGTATTTGCCATCATAAATTGCATTTCCCAAATGCCCATGAAATAAATGAACAATGAGCAGATAAAAGCAGCAACTCAATACTTCTGGGTTACTTTGGGTCTGCTTGGCAATTTCCATACTCTTTGGGCTGTGAACTCCCTGATTCTGCAGAAGGCTTTACCAGCATCTCAAAAAAAGCTGAGAAACAGTTGATGCTGCTCCAAGGGCCACAGTCTCTGGACCCTCTGAGCTGGGCAAAAGCCATTGACATGGCAAGGATGTGTCATCAGAGACACTGTGCTAGAACCAGCTCCCCTTTCCACAGCCCAGCCCTACTCCACACACAGACTGCACAGCAGGGACTGCTTGGGGTCCTCTGTGTGTTGTGCCCAGTGAACTGACACACAGCTCAGCTTCCACCCTGTGCCATCCAAGAATGGAGAAGTCAGATTGGCATCAAGGGCTTGAGGAGAGAAGCAAGACAGTGGTAAATCAAGCACAATCCCATCTCTCAGCTGACCACCTTCCTCATGGCACTGGGGTCCTCCAGTCCATGGGGAACTGCAGCAGCACTTCCTTACCTCCTTGTCAGAGGAATTTTACTCCAGTTGTTGAAGGACCCTGATAAATAAACTTCTTTCCCTCCTCCAGTCCAGCGGAACACTGTTGGCCGAGCTTGAGTGGGGGTTTTGTCATTCACTTCCAGATCTTGCTGCCAAGCTAGAAATTCTTCTTTCTCCAATGGAGCCTACAAGCACAATGTCTCAATCAAAAAAGGTTATTTCCTGGCAGACTCAGACAACCTGTGTTGCACTGAACACTTTTTTTTGCCCTCAGGCATGATTTTCTAAGTCTGCTACAAGCCGTTTTTACCAGATGCAGAATAAAGCTGCAGTTCTAGATACTCTTCACAAACTCATTTGCACAAATTCTGCAAAGGTGTTAAAGCCTTCCAAATTTGCAGGAAGAGTGGAAGGCAAAATAATGCCTCTCCCTCCAGCGCAAATTATACCTGCTTAAACACCACTTCACTCTCTCCTTGGCACGGGAAGGGGATGGTCAGCTTTGTGTGAGCTCAATGACAAAATCCCTGCAGGCTGCAAACAGCCCCAGAGCATTCCAAGCAAGCAATGCTGGGAGAACAAACCAACAATACCTTCATTTCCTCTGAGTGGAACAGGTCTGCATCTTCAGGACTGTCCATTAGGATCTTTGGTCTGTCCCCCTCCTTGGTACTGATGGCTCCTCCTGAGCTGTCCCCTCGGGAGGATTTGTGCCCATGGCGCTCCAGCCCTGCTCGCTCGCTGCTCGTGTTCCCCATTTTTATGGATCTAAAAGAGCAGGGAAAGCCAGATCAGCGCATGTGCTCCCACAGCTGGAACACCAGCAGGCAGNCCCGGGAGCCGCCGTGCCCAGGGCACCGCCTGAGGGCGGCGGTGGGGCCGCGGGGCAATGGCGTGTCCCCGCGCCGCGGAGCGGNCAGTAGCCTCGGGCTGTGTTTTTGAGTTGAAGAGCCTCAGAAACTTGATTAACCCACTGTAAAGTGAAACCACACTCTGAACAAAGGCACTAAATGACACTTTTTAGCTACTCCTGATAACGTGCTACAATTCCATACATGAGCACCTCTACCAGACTCAAGAAGCTGGCCCAGCAGGTCCCTGCCACACAGCACAAAGCTGTTGTGTCTCCCCAAGCCAAGGGCTCGTCCTTTGCCTTCTGCCTCCCCGTGCACACAGCGCCGACCTTGCCTGCTGCTACACCCGGGGAACTTTGTCAGAACGCTCCAAAAGCAGCCTACGTGAAATGTGACTTCACTAGAATAATATTATCTCACCCTGCTGAGGATGCCGAGAGCAGCTGAAGTGGGTTCTAAACGAGGAACCACAGAACGTCCTGAGCTGCAGGGACCCACAGGGACCACCCAGTCCAGCCCCTGGCCCTGCACAGACACCCAAGGCTCCCACCCAGTGCCGGAGAGCCGTGTCCAAACGCTCCTGCAGCTCCGGCAGCCTCGGGGCTGTGCCCACTCCCTGGGGAGAACTCAGCCCCGCTGCCGCTCCATGGCCGCTCCCTCTGCCCTCGCTTTCCTCTGGGAGACGCAGCGCCTGCAGAGCCCCAGCCCCGCTGCCGCCCCACAGCCTGGCGTGGACGCGCACGGAAGTCCCGCCGGAAGAGACCCGTGGGAGCGCAGCCCGCGCACCGAAACCTCCGCGGGGCACCGGGGGCACAGCCC
>VYXD01004372.1:351385-390869 GCA_013397195.1 Hylia prasina | reverse complement strand
GGTGGGGCCGCGGGGCAATGGCGTGTCCCCGCGCCGCGGAGCGGGAGCTGCGGCCGGGCCCGAGCGCCGCCGTCAGAGCGCGCTGGAGCCATCAGCTCTGGCGTCTGAGGGAGCACATATGGGAGGCCAAGTCCTCAACTGATAAATGTTTCCCAAATGAAATTACACTGATACATTTCTTAAAGCATTCCCACTTACACTATCTGGTTTTACCCTTGGCTCGCCCCCAGCTCTTGCTGGTTTTTTCTTCCACTTTCCTCACAGCCACAGAACTGAGGTCTGTAGGTGTGTCACCATTCTCTTTACAGGTAAATTGCTTTTTTTTCAGAACAAATAGAAGCAACCTGCACATATACAGAAGGATTCCTGCCAAATGGAAGTATCCACATGTTAAGTGTAAACGAGGCTGAAACCTTTTACAGGACAAAAGGCAACTCGTTTATTAGTTAAAACCACTGAGAGCAGGAACCCAAGATAAGCTCAGGCTCCGCACGACAAGCCAGAGAAAACCAAAACGAGCTATAATCCCAGTGTGGCACACCCAGTGCTCCTCCGGACACCCATTTCTGCAGGAGAACCTGGGGCAAAGCCTCGGGACAGTTCTTATACCCTTTGTAAGTCTTTGATTGGTCCGTTTCGGATCCGCTGTCCGATTGGTCAGTTTCTGGGGCTCCCATTGGCCTTTATCGAGGACCGCTCTGGTTCAATCATTTCTTCAGGGCGTGATTGGTCGATCTTCTTCTCCCATCAGGGCCACTCTCCAAACATCTATTACTCCCTGCCTTCCCCAGTGTTCACAGAACTATTAATTCATTTATAACCAGCCCACAACTCCCAGCCCCAACCAGCAGCCTTCAGAACCATTTTTGCTTATAACACACACACTAACATTATGGGAAGAATTCTGCTGGAATGGCTGTGCCAGTGCAGCTCCCGCTGTGTTTCAGCAGCCTTCAGCTCCCTTTTTACCTTTGGAGATTGAACACCCTGCCCGGGACAGGCTGCCAGGGGCTGCCAGGGCAACATGTGCAGGCAGCTCTTCCCCAGCCCTGCACAACAGACCCTGCTATAAAATGCAGCTGTTGTTATTTTGACATTTCACACAGCTTAGTGCTCCTAAATTCCTTGTCTCCAGCCCCGGTTGTTTTATTCTCCCCAGTTTTCTTGGCCAGCACTGTTTGCAGTACAGGGTACTGCATCTTGCCCATCACTTTCTCATCCAGGGCCATTAGGATGATCTGCACAACAGCCACGCAGACCCACTACAGGCCATGGCACCTTCATCTGGGGCCTGGCCTTTGCAATGTTTTTTGTTCTTCTAAGAACCACAGACTGGCAACAAACTGCAGGATGAGGACTGCTAACAGATTATGAGGCTCTGGTATCCAGTCTGTGGTAGGTACAAGCATTCAGGTTAAAGTCTGGTGTTCAAATGTGATGGTTCCTCCTTCCATGGTCCTGAACCATCCATGGTGTGCTCCATATCAAGACCTTTGGGAGCTGCTGGCCCATGGACAGGACAGAGGCCATGGCCAATGCATCAGCCTCACTGTTGCTGCCTTCTCCTCCCTGTTTTCCCCGTGTCTGCTCCCTCTCCAGGACTGATTCTTGTCTCCCCTCGCCGTGACAGGGGGGTGTAGCACAGTCCTGGAGCAATTAGCCTGTAACTCACTTGGCCAGGTGCTGGTCCCTGAGAATACTGAGGGCTGCATGACATTACGCCACGAACAACTAAATCATCCCCCACCTCCTCACCCACCTCTGTGTGCACGGTCCTTGCATGAATGCAAGGAGTGTTGTTTTTTAAGGGAATTGTGTTGGAGTGTTGTTTTCTCCCCTTAGCCGNCCTCTGTGTGCACGGTCCTTGCATTCACTGGAGTGGTGTTTTCTCCCCTTAGCCTGAGTGGGAGCCCCATTCCCTCAGAGCTGTTAATGCAGGAGATGTGGGAAGCAAGGGATTAGCTAAAGACAAGCCACAGGGGCCTGGTAGAGCTCAGCTACCCACTGATTCCCTGGAACCCTGCAGTTTTGCTCCTCCCTTTAACAGCATCTGTGACTTTTTGCCTCCTTTTATGCTCTGCAGCCTGAAGGGTATAAAAACTCCCCCTCTTCCACCCCATCTGAACCAGCCTCCACATTCCAAAGGAAGACTACAAAATACCTTTTCTACCTCTGCCTCTACTGGGGTAAAAGGATCAGGGGAAAATACAAGTGACTAATTCTGAATAAGAAATTCTCTTAAAAAAAAAAGACGCATTCCACTTTCAGACTGTTCACAGCCCATAAGACAAGATAAAAGTAACTGATGAAATGCTTTATCTGGTGTCATGACTGTGCCACACCACCTCCTAGGACAATGTGAGGTTTTAAAAGCAGAGGCTTGTAAAAGACCTGCAGGATATGAAGAACTGTGTGGTCTCTGTTATTGCCATGTCAGTAGCCACAAGCAAAGCACAGCTCCTTTTTTCCCTCCCTCACACCTACCTTCTTTAGTAAACACAAGCTAGACCTGGCCTGACTATTAAATCTTAGTCAGAAGTTATTTTTAAGGCAGTTTGGTTCTTGGCTCTTAAAACAATGAGACTCAGCAGAGCTGGTCAAAATTCTGAGAATCATTACAGAGCACTTTTGGTGCTGTACAGACTGAGGGGTCAAGTGAAGTGACATCTTTACTACTGAGTCACTCTACCCCTTTGGAGATATCACTTACCATCCCTCTCTATCAGCTGACTCATTTTAAAAGAGACTAAGGACCAAACAGGATAGGTCTGAGGTCAGTAGAGACCTGTATTAGGGGAATGCATGTCTTGGATTAGATGAGGTGGAGAGTGACATTACGAGCTTTTCAGGCACAGAAGTCAGGGATGACACTCAGCAAACACTGTGCTCTAGACCAGAATCTCTCATTTTCACTATTCAGATTCTCTCTGTTATTATTTGATTAAAATCAAAAGGCAATTAAGCCCCCACCGAATACTGGTTGAAATGAGAATATGAGGCTGCCACGGCTCTGTCATTGTAGGACATGAAAGAAAGATGAGAGACTCCAAATATTTCAGTAGGCAAAGAGCATAGAAAAAGCTTTATTGTCTAATTCTTACTACCTTTTGTAAGGTGTTCCGATACAGACTTAACATGATTGGTGAATAGGAACTACGCCTCTCTAATCCCAGAACACCACCTGGAGAAAGATTGTCTTGAGAAAGGGTAGTTTGCCAAGATTGTTTTGAGAAGAAGCTTTCTTGAGAAATTTTCCCTTGGGAAAAGGTCAGCAGCTGCCAGCAGGCTAAAATCTCTCAGACCTAGAAATATCAGGCCCACACGGCTCACCATGACCACGCAGCTTGCTTTGGTCTGGACACTTCCAGTGGAGTTTCCCCTTCTCTTACCGCAGAGTAGGTGTCAAAAAAGAAATGCAGTGGCCTTCAGTCTCAGGCTGTGCAGCTCAAAGTCCTGAAGAATCCATTGGTATCTGTCAAAGTTCTTTTTCCTTGATATGATGCAAGTTTATTTAGCCAAAGAGAAGTCATTGCAAGTGAAGTGGAAGCTGACTCAGCCCTACAGCGAGAGATGACAAACCCAGAGGAGCCATCCTCAGACGTGAACTGGTAGATCAGATTCACACATGCCATAAATCACATTAGAAAGGACACATGAGCAAGTGCTTCTTGCAGCTTGTGTGCTGTGGAGAGTGAACTGTGTGGGAGCAGAACAGAACTTAGCCTAGAGTTTAAGACAGGATAAACTTAACTGCAGAAACCCTCTGGGTAAATTTCTTACTATGGTCTTACAAATTTGGGGTTCCGAATTTGTTCCTGCCTCCACTACAGTGGCTGAGTGATCTGTTTTCAGGCCCCCTCCTCCTTTTAGGTCCCTTCTGGATTTAGCCCACTTTGCCAGGCTGGCAGGGAGTGCAGCAGAAGAAGACAGGCAGCCTCCTCAGAGGCTCAGTCCCATCTCAGGGACACGGGTACTGCTGTGCGTGCAGAACTTGCCATTGTGTTTGGGAAACGGAAAGTTGGGAGGGCACAGAAGAAATGTCTCACACACCACTGCATCCCTTCTCTGCTCCAACATCTCCCGAGACCTGCCAATTCAAAATGAGGTTGGAGGTGGGAGGATTGTGAGAGGAAGCCAACATTTAGATAGTTTTGAGCCTGAAAGTGCTGCCTGTGGAGACCGAGGGCTCAGTCTCAGAAAGGTGGGGGTCAGGCAGCAGCCCTGCAGAGCCCTGAGGGCTCCAGCCTTGCCTGGAGGTATCTCCTACAAAGCCAGGGTAGGTTCCACATCTGCTCAAGGTTTGGTAATATGATTTCAAATTTCTCTCTAGGAAACAACACTTTCCACAAAGGCTCCTGAACAGCTGTCAGGTAACCAGGATGTTTCTAACCAGCTTGACCCCCATCAATCCAGTGCCTTTCCTTTATTTAGATCTTACTTGCCTCTGAGACTTTAACCCTTCAGTTCTTCTTGTGTGCGCACAAAAATACACGAAGTAAAAACTAATGGGGGAGATGACTCCATCTTCCCCCTTCTGAGGTAATCAGTAATAAATAACTGGCAGACTAAGGTAGGGCCCAGGGGAGGAAATGAGCCTAGACAGAGATGTTTGCACACTGTTTCAGAGGCACCTGAACAGATGCTGAGAGTGAGGGACACTGAGGCAGCAACCAGGTACAACTGATTTCCAGGCTAAGAGGCAGAACACACTGTGACCACATATCCTAAGATAGAGATACAAAAGCTACAGCTTCTGGAGCCTCACCACTCATGGATCCTGGTTGCAACCACATAAGTTGAAGAGCCAGCGCTGATCTTCAGGTGGAAGCTGTAAACACCTGGGTGTGCCTGCAGGGAGGCACCCCAAGAATTTAATTCCATATTGTCCCTGAAATGATTGGTTTTTTGTTGTGCAAACTGATGAAACCTACACCACATGTTGAGTGTCTGGCTGACCCCCTTCATACAGCAGCAAAGAACCCCCACTTATATTTAGAAGCCTCTTCTAGGATTACATATCAAGATACGTGCACAGGGCTGTTTTGCAGAATGCAGCTGCCTTGTAAGAAGCCAAAGGTGCCAACATGACCCAGGAGCTGAGGCCAGCAATTTCAAGTTTCCATCTGTCTCTGCCTGTAATATGTGCAGGAAAGAAAAGGGAGCTGGACTTGGGGCATTGGTTGGTGCCTTCGTCATGCAAGGATACTGTGTCCAAAAAATGGAAGCCTGAAGCAGCTTTGCAGAAGGGAGACTCTGTTCATGCACCCAGGACACAGATGTTGAGTTGAAATACATTTTACTGCTTCCCCCTTCCTCTGTTTCATCAAATAACATCATTTAGCACATATCTAATGTAACAGGGTTTTTTCCTGCCAAAAAAGGTAGGTCCAATGCAGAATAATGGACCAAATCCAAATCTAGGTGCGTGACGATAACAAACAGGCAATTTCCAGAGCCTGTCAGGGATAATGAAATTTGTATACATGCCTCTCAAAATATGGAGCAGGCACAAATTCCTCAGTCAGGCATCTGCATTCTGCCTTCCACACCCACTGCTGGCAGTAGGGCCTTGCTGGTTTGGGCACTAAAATGTCACTTTAGGCCCCCTGTGTTTGCTGCCTGCTTTGGGATGTCTGTCAGAGCTATAACAGAACACCGTGGTTGTGCAAGGACCATACTCCTTTGCAGCACAAGCTGCACTTCCCAAACATGGTTGAAAATTTATGTAAACATAAATAAATGAAGAGAACCAATACCAGTACATTAGTAAAGCAAAAATAAGATTACCTATGAAACAGAAGCACTAAGGACATTAGAAGAATTGCTGCATTCTCTCCTCTCTGTCACATTAAGTGGTTTAATATAAAGCCTTTATTTTTATACCAATCAATAGCACTGTAAGGTACCAACATTTATCTTCAGAAGCCCTGAAGGTACAATGGCTCAATTCTCAATTATATTAAGAGTGAGACTTCAAAGATATTTATGAGGAACAAGATGCAAGTTAGATTTCCAGTATGGTTTTCAAAAGCTCCTGAACAAGTCGGGTGTCTAACTCCTATTGATCTCAACCCTTGTCAGGCAGTTAAAAAATACTTCAAGTTGCCCATCCCTATCCTCTGGTGCCCACATAACTTTGGAAACCTCCTTTTGCTGTGGTTCACTTTATGCTAAACCATCCAAGGGGTTAGAAAAAGGGATATTACTTTTTCCAGTAGAAGAGGCAACAAAACTGAGGAAAGACACTTCCCACATACCAGAATAGACATGAATTAAAAGTAATTTTATTCCACTTGTCAATGACACTTTTATCATATCTGATAATAAGGCAAGCTACTAAAAGTCCCACAAGACATATCAGACCATTCAAATAGTATTCAAAAACCAAAGAGGAGTTCCCAGAACAGCCAATTCTTGGGATCATCAAAATCAGTGGCAAGATTCCCATGTGGACAAATCTGATCAGTGTAAATGTTTAATAAATCAGCTGACTTCACCAGTGTTTGTGAAGTTTAATATTGCAGTAATAAAGGAGAGATAATGCTTCACTGACTTCAATGAAAAACAAAATTTGGCAGGAAGGAAAGCGAAAAAGCACATTGAAAATATAATATCAAGGCACAAAAAATACATGCTACTTCCAGGCATATGCTTTAACAGGTAAAGGTTTCTGCGAGGATTTTTTTTTTGTTTTTAACAGGTTGTTGAATTCCTGACAGATGATTCTTCTCTCACCTGCACCTGCAGAGTTCCTGGATTTCTGGGCAGCCACTCCAAGTTGATGTTGGTGCAGGGAGAGGGAGTGGAAGTTGGCACAGCTCTCTTGGAGGTGTGGCAATAAAGCAAACAGAGCAGCAGCTGCTGAGGATGCAGCCACGTCTTAATGCTCACCAGAGCTTACTCCTTTTAACATGGAATATTTGTGTGACAAAACAATGGTATTCTGTGAAACAGTTTCCAGCTAATAAAAACAGCAGTCCCATGCTAAATTTTCACAAGGTATCAAAGAACTGCAGTAATTTAGAGGCCATCAATTCTGGAAACTGAGGCTGCTCGCTGAGTAGTGTCTAAGGATCAGGAAGTGTGTCTGTAACTAGACAGAGGTGCAAAAGTCTGTCCCTCTCTAACTGCAGTGATACACAGACCAGTCACAGAGATGAGAGGATGAACTAAACATAACCCACATGAGCAAAGCAGAACACAATGAAACTGTGTGCCTTGCTAGAAGCACAACAACAAAGGGATGAAGGACATCTGTTTAAAAAGATCTTTTGTCAGATAAAAAAAACCAGGAACTTTTTACATACGTGAAGTTTAAACAGGAAAATATGATCAGTGCAAATTTAATACAGGACTGGAGCTAAGTCAAGGGAGTGCAACAATGAAAGACAACAAAACAAAAATAAATCATTAAGAAAAACATGGACGCTATGGAAGAAGAGTCTCTCTTAATAATCAAGTGATTGAAATCGGTCCCAGGTGGTTAAAAATCCAAGGTAAAGTTCTAAAAGCTGAGGATGACAAAAGAAAGCAGCTGCTGAGTCAGAGTGCACCCACGGCATTTTAAAATCACAGAGCAGGATAAAATCACAAACCCATGGGTACAGTTGTGTCATGTTGAGACTATTTTAAAGTAACGGAAAAATCCTTAGTGGCCTGATCCAAAATCTGCCAGAAGTAAGAGGAGTTCTACTAGCTTCAGTGGGCTGTGCATCAGATCTTACACTGTGCACCATAAACAGTCTGGATACGTTGGCTTTGTCTGGCTGGGGTCAGCCAGGGAGCATCACAGATCCAGCATACATTCCATGGAAATGAGAAAGAAAAGGGATTTTTTTGCGGGGGCAAGATCTCACTATACATTAGGGTGAAAGAGAAAATACTGCTTTATACTGAGATGTCTTATAAATAAATAATTTTGAAAACCTGGTCACGCCATGCTGATTAACTAACTGGGTTATCAGTTCATTCACCAGCGACATGCCTCTGCAGACTTGTAGAGTCAGAGCTAACAGTCTGGAATGGTTTCCATCTCTTCTTCTTCCCCCTCCAGAGGTTTACATGTTGATATCATCCAAGTGCAGTCCTGGCTCTTCAGATAGCATGCTGCAAGGACACAGAAATATGTGTGTTTAAAGGAAGAGAAGACAGAGAGTTTGCCCTGTGAGTTTAAATTATTAATTCTACAGATCTAATGGATACATTATACCACATTAGTGGCACTTGTTCTCTTAACAAACATCCCTCTAGACTAGCAGCTCAATACAGTTTTGAATCAAAGAACTGAATTTCTAATGGCATTGGTCATCTGTCAATCCGAACTGAATTTTTAAACTGTGTTACCTGAATCAATGCAAATTAGGGCCTTTCATTGCCAGGAAATGGGCTCTTATTTGACAAAGATTCATGAGGTCAACAGCATCTCTGCTTTCTTGCAGTGGTACATAAAGCAGTCAGACCAGAACAGCACTCCAGCAGTGGAGAACTAGGTAAATCCAACCGTAATACACAGCATGCTTTGGAAGGACTGGGAAACCTGTCCTGTGCATCTGCATTACAAGAGGAAGGATCTGGGGAGCCCCCTCAAATTCCTGTGTAGGGGAAAGCTCTCAGTCAATATCCATGGATGCCCTGACCTATCCCTGGATTCTGAGTTCTGCTGGAGTCTGAGTGATCTCCTCCATCAGGCAGCTACATTCTAGCAGCTCCTCAAGGAGGGATCTAGGACCCGAGGCACTGCACAATGAATATATCCTGCAGACAGCTTTAATGCCTTTGCTGTTGTCTCTTGGATGCTACTTGTGGCTCCTCTGTGCACAGATGAAACAGCTGTTTCTGGACCAGGATTTTTCATGTGGTTTGCTAAGGAAGTCAGGCTGATGTAACCACATTGTGCACCTGCACACTGTGCCACTGCTCAGCCTCCCAGCTGAGGGAACACTTTGAGAGACAGGCAGAGGACTTTAGGCTCCTATGTTTTCATAAATCCAGTAAAACAAGGCAAGGATCAAGGAAATAATCAGTATGTGCCCTTACCAATAGAAAAGCAGCAGTATGAGCTCCCTGGCTGGGTGGACACCAAGAATTAAAGAACAGGAATGCCCTGACTTCAGGCTTGGAGCTCTGTCCCTTACTGGCAGACCAATCCCTGTAGCACAAGACCCTGACTTGTTTATTTTTATGGTAATGTAAAAGGCAGAGCACAGGATGGCCAGTGTAAAGATCTGGAGACTGACTGAATAATCCCTGTCCTCGTGCTGGTCTTCAGCTTATTCTGTCTCTGAAAGACAGGCAGTCACTGAGTGAAATGTTTGCAAACATGTTCTGAGAG
Organism: Hylia prasina; assembly: GCA_013397195.1. Classification (NCBI taxonomy): domain Eukaryota; kingdom Metazoa; phylum Chordata; class Aves; order Passeriformes; family Sylviidae; genus Hylia; species Hylia prasina. Next base: position 381,538 of record VYXD01004372.1, on the reverse strand, counting down.
CCTCAGGAACACAATGCCAGAGATATTAAAAACAATCTTGCACTCTTTTTCCTCCTGAAGAATTATTTCTAAGTCAGTGAGGAAACTTTATGTGTACATCTGTCCCTTCTGCACAGTCTAAACACTTACTCCTTTCTACCTAGAATCACCAATGCTGCATTACTGCACATGTGCTTGATTTAAAACCCTTCTGATTCTGAGCAGTACAAGCTGGTGCTTTCCTCACAGCCTGGCTGGCTTTGTGTTCCTTGGAAGCCATGCTGACAGGTGGCATTTCTGTGGCTTCCCTGGGGTGAAGTTCTAAATCAAGTGAGATTAAAGAAGGGGTCAGAAGTTCAGGCTCCTCTACAAAAGCATTAAAATATCATAAGAGTTTGCATAAACTTCAGAAGTCACAGCATTTTGACTACCCTTCCTCAGAGCAAAAATGTTGCTGTCGGTCTACTGAAGATTTTACTTCTCTCTAACACCTCTCACTCATCCTCCACATTTCTGCTTGGCTCACTCCTACTTGTCCAGACTGCAGAAACCCACAAGAGAGGAGCACAGAAGACGTGGGCTGTAAATGAAATGCCTTGTGGCTCAACTGGGTGGCAAAACTCAAAGCTCTAGTTCAGCCCTGAACAGCATTGTGAAGTGTCATTCAGACATTCAGATGGTCTACAAGCGTGTGCTGTGAGGAGCTGAATATTGTTCTGAACTACTCACATGGCAGCATGAAGTAGAATGTTTAGATCCAGTTAAGAAAAGGATTTGGGATACTTAGGATCTCCTTCACTTAAGTAAGGAGGATCCAGCCCAGGATTTAGTTTCCCTAAACTCTGCCAGCAGAACTCAAGTGTAATCCAAGGGTGTCTCATGTCAGCAAAACCCAAACAACACAGAATTTGGAATCTGCTTCAGAAACATTGAGGCTGCTCTGGAAACACAGATTGTAAATGACTTGAAAGCCCTCTCTGACTGACAAAATTACCACCTTTTGCTGAACAAAATGCTTTGAGGCAGGAAGGCTGACTCCAAGTCCGTGCAAGCCTGGGGAAAGATTGCTAAGAGGAGCATGAGAACAGTGGCACTGGGTGGGAGCAAACATGGTAGGGCACATACAGGCTGTGGCACACAGCCCTGCCCTGCTCCAGACCACTCAGGGAAGGCAAATACATCCCATTTCTCACTGCAGTTCTTGATGGACAACATGCCTGAGGCACACATGCAGGGCCAGACTGTGGTGACACAAATACCAGCTAAAGTTACATCTGAGCAAGCCCTGGAAATGTAACTCAGCACTCAGGACAGGCAAGGCAGGGGAAGCTGACAGGAGAGGGGAAAAGCAAATGGGGAAGAGTAAGAATAAATTTGGCCCACTGTGGAACGAGGCACAGCCCTGATTCTGCACACACCACAGCTCTGCACTCAGAGTCCTCGGCTCAGTGAGGCACACATCACTTTACAGTGATCAGGACACAAGTTTTATTGCTGGGCTGTCAACTCCAGTGAGGCAAGTGATGGCTTCCCCTTGCCTACATTTAGGGGCATGACTGCAGAACGTAGATGGTTCCCAAATGTTGGGTGGGCCCTGTTCCAGGATATAAATATGTATCACTACATATCTTAATATATGTTTGCTAAAGATAACATGCCAGTGTTCAAGACAAATGAAGCTCTCCAAGGCAGCAGGAGAAGCCCTGAGCTGACTTAGCTCCGAGTAAATCTTCAAAATGAGAAGTCAAGGCTGTTTCTTCCCCGCAGATGTAGGTGTTGGCTGCTGTTATTCCTGTGCTACTGTTGCTCTGTGACGGAACAAACCAAGGAAGGCACACGAGGACACTTGGAAGTAGGGTTTTTCTGAAAAGTGAAAGGGTCTTCCTTTTCCCAAGTCTGCCATTATTGTTGAGGGTACATTTTGGGAGTATTATTGGTGGTATAAAACCATTGTTTGCTCAAAGCAGGAATTTCCTGCTCTTCTCTCTGCAACTTCTACCATTTCTACCCTCAACACACCTGACTTGACACACTTCTCCTGGCTGAGGCATGTAGAGTTGTTTTGAGGGAGATTTTAGAGCCAGCTGAACCTGATTCAAGTTCCTGTACCAAGAAGAAAAGCTGTGTAACAACTGAGAGAGATTCCCCCATGCCAGCTTGACTTGGATGTCTCACTTTTGTTGCTTCCCAGAGGCTGGATGTTGTGGAAGAGAACTCGAGTTCTCAGTACACTTTGCATCTTTGATACTGGCAGCAGTATCTCCCAGAGGTGATTTGCAGTGAGACTCGTTATCCTTTGAAGACCAAAAGAAGCCACAGGGAATGTCAGCAGGAAGAGCTGTGTACTGTGGTATCTGATTAATTTCAGTGGATAAAGTATACAGGAATCAATCTTGGAAGGGTGAAGGTTTTCATACATATTGCTGAAGTCTTACTTTCAGGAAAAATGCATGTGTAGGTCATGGAAACATTAAATCTGTGCTTAATGGTAATCAAATAAATCTGCCATATTATTGTATCAAGGCTATTTTGTGCTGCCTTACTAATATTGAAACATACATTAAGGTTAACATAGAATTAATTTACAGTCACTTTTCAGGAAAGGCAAAGTGGCTGTCAGTAAATAATCATGAGAAAGGCACAAATGGGTGTGAGATCACCAAATGGAGTGTGCAAAACCATTCACAGCAGTGGCACGTGAGACTGAGACAATTCAGTATAAAAAACGTCCAAGAGTAAAGCAACAGAGGGGACCTAGGTAAGCATGGAGAGTGGAAAGACCAGTTGGTGCTTCTGTTCACTCATTTTCACATCAAAAGATTGTTGCCATCAAATCCTTTCTTAGATGCAAAGGCTTTTTGGAGGGTGACAAGTGAGAGGAAGAAGGGGAGCAGTAAAGAGGCTGGAAAGGCAGAGAGCAGAGTGAATCCAGTAAATTCTGACTCCTCACAAAAGTCATGGTACCATTTGGCCAAGAAATTTGGGACATTTTTGGAACTATGTACTGAAATTAATATCCCAGCAGTATGATGAGGGCTCTCAGGCACATGGCTGCTTCCACCCAACAGAGTTTTCTCTTTAAAAAAACCCAGAACCATAACCAATTTTAAAAGTCCTCAAAAGAAAAATGAAGTTGTATTATACTGGTTTACTGCTGCCTGGTCACTGTGAATGCTTCAGGCCAGTGCTGTCTGCCACTCCTCACACTGCCCTTCTCTCCCCTACCTAGAAAAAAATAACTGAGCTGCTCTCCTTGCCTGAGAAATGATGAGTAAGGTGGTGGAGGCAAACAGAAGAATTTACTGCTGCTCTCAATTACAAAACTTGGCACTCCAAGCCTGAAGGGACTTGGATTTAAATCTGTGAGCGCTGAATGAGCTGAACACAAGCTGAACCAAGGCTCATGCTTGCAAAATGCATAGAAAATTAATGAATGCACAGGATGCTTCAGAGTCTGCGGCACCATCTAATAATATCCTGCAGAGCTGGACCCCATGTCCAGTAACTTCCCTGCAGCTCAATATGTTGTACTTCAAATTTTGTATGAAAATGCTGCACACATTTAACCAGTTACTCCATTCCACTCCCTGGAGATGTCTTCATATCAGTGGTAACTGGAGTGTTCTGTTTGTAGTTTATGGGTAAGTTTGTATAGTGCACTGAAAGGCACCCTCCAACCAAATAAGCCAATAATAAAATCATTTAAATTGTTTATTTTAATAGTAAGCACACAATATTGTTGCACAACCTTAAGAAAGATTATCAATACCCTCAATTACTTTTGTCCTCTTTTCCAGTAATCCATCTGGGTCACCCCTGTGTTACAAAGATTCATTTGTTGAGCTTTGTTTCTATTATTGCAGGTGTGGGAAGGCAGGACAGTAACACAGCACGGAGAGTGAAGGGCCTTACCCTGAGAAAGGATAACTATTGTTTTGAGAAGAAGCCTTCTTGGGAAAAAGTCAGCAGCTGCCAGCAGGCTAAAACCTCTCAGACCCAGAAATATCAGGCCCACATTACCCCACAGAGACCCAGGTCAGAATGACATTTGTGGTCACTTTTGATATAGCTCTGGTCATCTGTTTTACTGTCAAACAGTAGAAGAGTGACTGTTGTCTCCTTCTTGCAGAGTTAAAAGATCAGTTGGCCAGACTGTGAGACTGAAAATTAGCACCTGGGGACACGGCTACCTGAAATTTAAAGATCTCAGGTCACTTGGTCTGAAAGATGGTGAATCTGAGGAGGAGAAAAACCAAAAAGCAACTGGCCAAAATTGGAAAAACATAGTGGAGCTGCAAGAGTTTCTAGAAAACCTACTGCTGCTAAGACAGAGTCGCCTGCGTTTTACCACAGACAACAGAATTTTCTAAACCGCAAAATACAAAAAAATTCTTTTGGAAAGCATCCCATAATAGATAAAGAGAGGTAGCTGTGGCAGTTGTTAGTGTCTTGTTCTGGAGCCCCTGCAGAGAGGGCTGTGAGAGCACTTGCTCACCGTTGTGAAGTGAACCACGCAGTAGATGCCAATGATGACGAGGCCGATGATGATGGAGGCCACGGCCACCCAGAGCGCGTTGCGACCCAGGCGCTTGGAGCCTTCTATGTCCCCTTGGTTGTAACTGTTCAGAGCCTGCAGAGAGGAAACAGGGGATCACAGCTATTCCTTTAAACTGGGATTTAAAGCTGTTCCTTTAAAACAGAACCCCCTTGGCAAAGCAGCGAGACAGCTCCAAACCAACAGGGCAAATCAATGTCCGCTGCCAAGGTAAACAGGGACTCCAGTTTTCTGTTCCACTCATTTTCATTGAAGCTACAGATCTTTTTTTTTTTTCTTTTTCTTCCAGTGGTGAGGCTTTGTTCATATGATACACACCAGCATAAAAGCTGTCAAACTAACATCCACCCACGTGCATAAACCAGTCCCTTTTATCTTTGGAAATAGTTTTGTAGTATATGGGAATTGTTCGCTGGCCACTTCACTAGCAGTGAAATAAATTCTTATGCTTTGTGGGACTATAGGCATAAAAAAAGAGCATAAATAGGCTGCATTTTTAGAGAAAGTCTCAGCAAAACTTAAAGAAGCTTACTAATTTCCTATTTTTCCAGTATTTTACTTTTTCAAACAAAGTTTGAAGAATTAATAGGTAGTTTGCTAGTGGTGGGAAAAATACAAACCGAAGAAATATAGGTAATTCAAACAAAACATCTGAGTGCCATCCTCATGGGCTACAAACTGTGCTCCTTTGCATTTCTGGAATACACTGATAATTATTATATCCATCCTGAGGTGTGCATCAGATATCCCCATATTATCTCAAGAGACTCGAGTTTCTCTCTCCCTCCCATGACTTAGCAGATGCTTTACATTCATTACATGCTCAGATTGCAATGTGATAGGACCACTCTAGGCTTTTGTGAGACAGACTATAGGATTTTCTGAATTAATTTTTGGTTTAACTAAGCCATTTTAAAAGGAAAAGATTTGGTGAATGACACAGAAGTGCTGTAGTAAATGAGTCTAAACACAGTTCGTAGTAATTTTTCCCAAGAATGAGATGCTATCAAAGCATTAAAAAGGGCATTATTCCTAAGAATACTTTTGTAAAATCATGAGAGTTTGAGTTCATAAACCATAACACTGAGTCCAGATTTCTTGATCAGATTGCACTATTGAACTCAGCATACTTCCTCAGGGAATTAGATTAGTCACAACATAGTTTTTAGTATCCTGTATATATTTCAGGAGGTATGAGAGAAATGGGAAGAGTAGGGGGAGAGATATGGGGACCTGATCAAATTAACTGTTCTCTGGACTAAAGCATTCAGATTGTCTCTAGAAAATGACTGCTTGAAATATCACCAAGTGCTATAATGAAAGTGTTTCAGTTATAAATCACTTTTTGCAGCAAACACAGAACAGCAGAGTGAAGAGCTGAGACTGTGGAGAGCAGGAAAGGGATGAAGTTCAGAGCACACCAAGCTTTGCTGTGGAGCCATTTCTCCCAAGCAGGAAAGAAATGAGGGGCATGATGTGTGTGCTGTGTCGATTAGCGAGCACACAGAGCTAATGGGCTGGGTGAACTGGTGGTGTCAGAGCTGCAGGAGCTTCAGTCCAGCCCAGACAGACCCAAAGCAACACAGCCTGCATTCCTAGAATTGCATCGCAAGGATAAGTGCAGGTACTTATTCTCTGGAGTCTGTGAAAGGCTGAGATGCTGATGCACTCATGTCCTTAAAGAGAGCACTGATACATTTCTTCCCTTCCTGGAAGCCCACATGCCTAAACATTTCTCTGGTTTACGTCCCCAAAGAGTATCACTAATACCTCTGCTCTGCTGTCAGATTTCATTGAGATTGGAAAGCACATAATGAGGAAGGAGGGCAGAGATGGAAATGGGAGATGGGCATGAGCACACAGTCAAACAGGAGGACAGTGTCAGCCCTGATGCTGGTAGAAATGAGGCTGGCACAGTCCTCTTACCTAAGCCACTCCACTGTCCCCAGCAGTCCTGGCTGCAGAAGAGCTTTCTCAAAGTACATTTGGGAAGGTCTTTAAAAGGATTGTGAGGAGAAACAAGGTACAGCTTGGCCTTGAGCAGACTGACCTCCTCCTGTCAGCCAACAACCACCAATGCCACTGTGGCTGCAAGGAGAAACACAGAGAAGCACCACAGACACCCCAGCCCTGGACTTTGTGCTCCCCTCTCATCAAAGGACTCCTCTTGCACGGCATCTACAGAGGGGCTCTGCAAACACTATTGACTCAGCTCCCCAGGCTTGTGGTCTCAAAAGTCAGACAGAGTTATAAGCAAGACCTGACAGCACCAGCTTGCAGTTCTGGGCCATTTTACTAATGTATTTAGGAATAATGTATTTAGGAAGTCTGGAAAATTTCAATGTGATTTCTGCAGGTACTGCATAAATAATTCACCATGCAAACTTTAATAAATAATGTCATTTTAATACAAATCTACGATGAAGAGGAGGAAAACAGCATTAATGATAAAGAATAGAATTTGGGAGAGACAGGAAGGAGACCAAAGTTTCTTTATGAAGAGGTTTAAATTAAATGATAAATGAAGTAACTTAGAAAGCATTCAATAAAAAATAAGAGGTTTGAGGGAGTGGTTGGGGTCTGATGCAAAGCTTTTTGAAATTCATTACTTGCATCTGCTTCAAAGGGCTCCTGGTCAAGCTTCCAGTTTTCAACATTAGACAGAGATAACATCAACTGTTAAAGCCTTAACTGATACATCTATTTATTTCCAAGGGCTGGGCAATATATTGAGAACACAGCATCTGTATGAGGCATTGGGTCTGTCCAACTTTTAAAACAAATTTCAGCCCTTTTCAACCTAACACCATATGATTTCTCAGGTTTCTTCTACCTCGCTCGCCATGAAGTCATAATGTAAATTAAAGCCACAGTTCTGCAGCTGTTTATTTACTTGAGTAATCTCAGTGACTTCACCAGGTTCACACACATCTATTTATAAAACATTCTCAGTTCAACAATAAAGTGACTCGACCTCATGTGAACAGAAATGTGCTGAATTAGCTATAAAATATTAATCCCTTTTTATGTGTATTTTCTCTTCCACACTCCCAGAGTACTGATCATGGCAAAACCAGAAAGAACACTGAGTTACTTCAGAAATCTTCCTCTATATTTCTTACAGATCTGGGCAGACCAGACTGAGGTTCTCTGCTCAGAGTTTTCTAGGCTCTATAAGGCAGGCTGGGTGAACCTTATTTGGCTGTGCCTGGAAAGAAGACACTCCCTAGTTCAGACCTAAGGAAGAGAGAGACCTGCTGACTCAGGGTGACTCCTCACTGTAGGAACAGCTCAGAGGGAAACACAAAGAAGAGGGCAGACTTGGGGAGCAATTCAGAACAGGCAGGTGCTGAGCAGGACATGTGAGAGGGGAGTTTGCTCTGCAGAGTTGCAGAGGAAAAACAAAATCCTACCGGTTTGCAAAGGCAAGGGCCATGTAAAAATGCCTTAACAGCAGCTGATGAGCCCTGCTGTTTAATATTCCTGAATATTAAATATGTTGTTTAACATTCCTGAAGTGAGTACAGGCTGTCCCATATGGTGTTAGATATCCAAGTACCTACAAGGTAGCTAACAAGGGATGTATAAATAATAAACTCTGCAAGTAAACTTTCTAACTACAGCAACAGTGGTCACTCTGCTGGTCACTTAGCTGACCACAGCCAACACACTGCACATGGCTCGTTAGAATCCCAGTTAGAGAAGGTGGCTCCCTGAGAAAGCAAGGTCCATCCTTTCCTGTCCCCATGGCTTCCACCACCTTCTAATTTGTTATCTCTGTTTAGGGAAACCCATATAAAGATAAGGCATCTGAATCCAACAGCAACAAATGCAGACAAAGAACTTGTTACTGTCAGAGGCAGATGAGCCAAGATTGTCACAGCTTGACCACACATGTTGTTTGAAGCATGGAAATGATTACACAAAGAAAGAGGGAGTTTGGAGCAAAAATCAGTGAGAAATAGCTTTGGAGAGACTAGAGGTTGTTACAAATGTAAGGCCCTATGGAATTACAGGACTAGTCTGACATAGAGATCTTTGAAATAAAGACAGGTGAAAGGGGGGTACTGAGAAAGGTCAACAAAACACATTCAATTGTCAGACCTCAGTGCTGGCACTGAAAAGATCCCATTTATTTCCCAGAGTTATTCCACAGCCTCTCTCCCATGCTCTCTCTCACAGCTCTGATCCCATGAGCCAGACACAGCCAGTCCATCCCAGCCAGACACAGCTGGCAGCTCACTGAGAGCTCTTTAGGTTCACCACTGCAGATAAGGAGCCAAAGAGCTCAGTGACACAGTGCCCACCCCCAGCCCCTCATCAGAGAAATCTCCTATGCCACAGAGGCCTCCTGACCTGGTACCTGCTCCCAGACTCTTGTTCCTGATGTCTGTGGTCACACCTGTATGAGAAACAACGGGGCAAATCTGAGGGAGGCATCCCCAAGGCTGAATGAGCCAAAAGGACACAGCTGCTCACAGGGATCCAGCTGCTGCAAGCAACAAGGAGCAGAACTGATGGCATCTGGCTGGGGCTGCAGAAGGGTGTCAAGAACAATGATCCTACATCCAGGGGAGAACAGAACTCCATCTGCCAAGAATGCCGAGCAAAGCTCACCCCTGAGAGTAGCCAATGGCTCGATGGAGGGGCCTTTTGTAATGGCAACACACTGATACCATTAATGTCCTTTCTACCAGCTCTCCTCTGACCCCTGCCACGAGAAACAGACAGGTAAGGAGCAAGGAAAGGTTGTTATTGCAATAAGGAGAACTTGCAAAAGGTTTATTCTAAAAATAAAGTAAATGAGGTAAGATCTGTAACGGTGAGGTTTGAGCCTCCAAAGGTGAGAAAGAAGTGAGGAAACCAGTGCTGGAGTTGTAAATGGGGCAGCAGAAGAGACAGAAGAGACTGAAGACAATTCTGTCATTTATTTTGGGACTCTACTTTTAGAGTGAAAACATTGTCTGAATTTAGAACGGTTAAGGAGGACATGACACAGGTACACAGGGTGCTGAACCATGCCCTCTCTAGAAGCCAGTAGGATTTTCCCTTTTAGGCCCATTTTGAGAAGTGGAAATTTGTAGAAAATCCACTTGCAAGAGTCTTTAAACCTGACCCAAGTTCTCAGGTAAGCTCTGCAGACTGTATCTTTTATAAGAAAAGAAAAGAAACCATTCTTGTATCTCAATATTAACCCTTAGCAAGTCCAGCTGAGAAAGGGAGAGAGCATGCAGATCCCAGCAAAAGTGAAAATAAAACCAGCACAGGCTAAAATGCAGAATCTGCAGCTGAGAGTAATGCAGCAGTTACAGGTTGCAGCTTGGAAATGCAGGGGGCCAGGCTGTGGAAAAGAAGTTGGATGTGTTATTTTTATAGAAAAGGAGAGGTTTTAGGTAGGATGCTGTTGAAACAGAAGCTGTTCCCAGACAGAGGAGGTTATTGGTCTGGGTTTTGTTTCCCCCTCTAAGAGAGTGGGCAGCTGAGACCTGCACAGGCTGTTCAGCATTCAGGAAGTGCTCTTCCCACCCTGGTTCCTTCATATCCCCTGGTAACAGTTTTTGATGCCTGACTCCAGAAGCCTGCGTGAACTTCAACCAGGCTGGGGGTGGAGATTTCTCCATATGGGGTGCAAAAATCTTTAGAGGCCAAATTCTGTCCTTGACAGTTAACTTCTGTACAGCCCCAGCACCTTGATGAAAGCAGTGTCACAGTGAACAGATGCTCCCAGCCCCAAAGCATCAGCTCTCATTACTTTATATAGCACCCTCAGTGTCCATGGACAGAAAGGATGCCGAGTACCAGCAGAACCAAATCTTCCCAAAATAAAGAAAAGAGCATATCGTATAGTTAAGGTAACAATGAAGAAAATAAACACAGGAAAAAACCCCAAACAAAACAGCTAATATTTAACATAAAAAAAAAAAATAAAAGAAAGACTTGAACAATGGCTTTGGAATTGTAGTTTTCAAACTTCAGCAATATGATTTCTCATAAATCTTTACTCATCACACTTTATACGAGTGTGTTTTGCGATATTTTACACATAGTTAGCTATTCTTATACTTCATTGTAAAAAGAAATAACTACATTTTTACTTATCTTCTCAACTTGGCTGTCAGAGAACAGGATGAAAATACACAACATGTTTTAAACCTTTTTCAGCTCCTAAACAGCAGAAATACATTGTAGACTTACTGATAACACTGATCATGTATATGACCAGAAAACTCTGGATCTGACTCTGCAGCTTTTAACTCAGAGAAGGAGATCCTGTTCCAAGAATCCTTTAGAAGTTAAGGGGATTGCTAGGTTATTAAGGACAATGTGTATCAATTACAGATTGTAGGAGTAAGGCTGTTCTCTCAGTGTGTTTGATACTCAATTTACATGGGCAATTGCCAACAACCTACAATCATTATCATTGTCTGTATTATTCCAGTAAACAGTATCAAAGAGCCTGTTTACTGGAAAAAAGGTACTCCTATTAGATTTGATTAGCTAAAGCAGAAACCAAATCTGATTTCTGTTCTCCAGATGACACTTTCACACAGATACTGTGTCCAGTTCAGCGTGCGACTTAGTTGTTGTAACAAATCCCATTAACTAGAATAAATCTGCCAACTGAGAGCCTGATAGCCTGATAGTGAAAACTTGTTGGAAACCGCCTTTCACTCCACGTTTTCCATCGCTGCTGGGATAGCTCGGCGAACCCCCTGCCCGCGCCTGCTGATGCTCCTAGGCTCGCTGCCTCACCTGGTGTCCTCAGGCTCCGGGGACGAGCGGCTCAAAGGCGGCTGGATGCCCCTTTCCCTGCCGGGGCCGGCGGTGGCCCCTCGGAGCCCAAGCCGGAGGTGCTACTCACCATGACGGCGAACACGAAGGCGACGATGTTGACGGGATAGGCGGGACAGAAGCAGGCGAGGATGCTGAGGAGCAGGTAGTTCTTGGGCCGCGACTGCGGCGGCTCGTCGGGCAGCTCATCCTCGATGTTGGTCTCGGGGCTGTTCTCCAGAGCCCGCTTGATGTCGGCGCCGGCGGGGAGCGCGGACATGGGGCTGCGGNAGCCCGGCGCCGCCCGCCGAGGTTCCCAGCGCCGCGGGGTCCCCGCGCTGCTCCTGCCCGGCCCCGGGAGCGCCCCCGGCGCGGCGCGGCCGGGGCGCAAAACCTGCGGCTGGTCCGGCCCTGAGGGAACTTGACAGCGCCCGCAGTTAAAGGACTTGAACCGAGTTTGCACAGCCCCCGGGAGAACTGCGCTGCGTTCTTAAACTCGCTTTTCCAAGTGTTTGATCTGCTTCAGCAAGGCGGATAAAGCCCGCAAAGCCATTTCCTCGCATCTGGACTGAATTTGCCATCTCCTAACCCCAGCCTCTTGCTGAACTTATCAAAAGGATTGAACAGCAGCAGAAACGAACGAACTTAAAGCATTATGGTCAATTTTTTGGCAAATGATTCAGTCCTTACTGAACATGACATTTGTAAGTGAAGCCCACTTTGGGGGATGTACAAAAGGGAGCAAGGAAATGAATATTATGTCCAAAACCTAACATACGGGGAACCCCCCCCCCCAAACAAGCACAATTAAATAAAGATCTACTTTTATAATGGTTTTTAAGTTGGTGAGGAATAATATGGCAGCCTACACTGAAAAAGGAACAGGCTGTTTCTGCTATGTGATATTAGAAAAACCTTCACACCTGTATCAGCAAAATGGAGACTTTTGGTCAGATGAAGGCTGAAGTTGAGATTTTGCTCTCACTGGCTCATCCTGAGAGCATTTTGTTAATTAAAGTTACAAAATGTAGTAAAATGTGCTTACAGCTTTATGAATAAGACACTTTTATCCCTGGGAGTTTTGCAATAGACCTGAATGGAGCCACCATTTCCCTGTTCTGGATGTTATCCTACAAGATGTGACACAGTAAAGACTTTTATAAGGAATAAAGGTGAAGCATTTTCACTTTCACAGACATTAATTTTCTCTCAGCTGCATGTCTGGAATATAACATGGAGTGAGAATCTGCTGATATATCAAAATGTCAAAAGAAAAGACCACATATCTTTAGGAAAGTGTAAGAAAGACCAGCTTCCATCGGCTTGCCAATGAACCATTAATGTTCAGGCACAAGCTCTGTGCAGCTGTAAAATCTCTGATCTGTTTGTTCTCAGGGGACTATAAACAGTCACCAGAGAAGGGCAGGAAAACCAGTTCACATCACACCACACACTGTTGGGGCTGATTTCAGTAGGGATGGAGTCCATATCCTCTGCAAGGGATCAGCATCTTCCAGGGCCCCTCAAGCCTTTAATCCACGAGCACTTTCGGGACCCATTGTAATGGCTTAGAGTTTGAGTTTGCCTGCTGGTGGTTGAAACACCGTTAAATAAGAATCTGTTATCGGGCTCGTGGATGAGAAAATCCAGCTGCTTAGGGCAGTTTGAACCATCCAAGATGGACATAAACAAGGAAGACTAAAAGCTGTGGCAAATCAACTCTGAGGAGAAGGCAAAATTCTGTGCAGAGACCAGCCAGAGAAACGTTCCCCTGGGCTCTGAGGAAAGGATATAGATTCTTCCTATTTAACATCAGACATTGAGTTTTAGTGCTTTTCCAGAGGACCTCTAAAAGAGTGATCTGGAGACGAGCAGAGTTACCTGTGACATCAACAACCTTTGTTAAATCTTTCTCGGACGACAATGAAGTGCAGGTAGAATTTGGGCTCTGTTAAGCTGGGTTGTGTGAATCCCTTCCCAGGTCTCTCAAAGACACAGATCTAATAGTAGAACCTGCTGTTTCTCGTGTGTTTCTAGAAACCGTAAAGTTTAATTGTTCAAACGAGGCTGCTAACAGATGCTAATGGATTGCAGAGAAAGCAGGAGATAGGAAGTGGTGAGGTATTCAGGGCCAATTTGTGCTAATGAGAGCTCATTAAGAGGTTCTTGAGATAAAGGCTCTGTCAGGAGGCAGTTAGTGTGGCTGAATTTAGTGGTTTGTGTAGAAGATGGGTTAAAATCCAAGAACTATATCCCGTTAGGACAAGACTGATTAAATTTTAAACGGCGCTGACTTGTAGCCACTTACCGAGGTGAGGAAAAGGAAGGAGGTCCTCAACCAATAGTTCGGGTTCGCAGGCTGCAGTGAGGGAGGGCAGTTTCAGTCCTGAGAGCCTCGGAGAGGTTGTAACCTCAGAGGGAAGAACCATTGCCCTGAGACGGCCCAGCAGAAAGCTGTGAAAATGATTTAAGAACGTGAACTGGGAGCTTTAAGATATAGTTCCATGAACAATCATAAAAATAGCCTTCCAAGGGAATGAGTCAGAGTACCCAATATTGCTGCTTACAGCCTTGCACTTCGTGCTGAAACTTTAAAAGAGAAACTGATCACTCTGCACACAGCAGTGATTTTCCAGGGATATGAGTAAGGCAAGATCATGGATAAATTGCTCATCACGATGGGCAAAGCAGATGGGCCAGAGACATGACAATTGTAAAATACTTACTTTTTGAAAGCTCTTCTGATTTCAGCAGGATTCCTTGTAAGGTGGAATATGGTCTCTCCACCACATTTTGCTGTATTTCTGGCTGGCAGGACTCTCATCAAAGGGATGTTCACAGCTCACAGTGGTCGTGGAAAGAAGTTCCAGTGTCTGCACACCTGTCCACATAAAGATCAAAAATGGCAGTTTAATGCCCAAAGGTTCTTTGGGACTAACTTGTATGTCCAGACATGAAACAGTAACAGTCAAAGGGCACATCAGGCTCCAAGCTGAGTTCTACTTAGCTGAAAAAAGGTACTCTCACCATTTTCCAACATTTAGCCATGTTTTGTCTTTCCTGAGAGAACAGAGAACTGCCTACCTTCTAAGGAAAGAAGAAAATATAAACTGGAAATGAAGTAATTCAGTGCCTAAAATTCTCGTACTGCATCCATTGCACAGTAATTGAAAATTCTTATATACTTCACCACAATATCTCATGATAGTAAAATCCATCCCTGTTTTAGAGGAAAGTCCTTGGGATTTGAATTACATGTACATACCAGGGCTGTTACTTCTGTCACTTAGCACAATATAACTCCTTCCCTTACCCAAAAGGGGGATCATCTGGAGATGGGACACAAGAGGTTGGATGGAGGCCTCCCATATTCCAAAAAGTAGTATTTTGGCTTGGTTTAGTAAGACCTTGTACAGAAATATTCTGCAGGGGAGCAGGGGAAATCTAATCCACCCTTCTCTTTTCAAAGACAATTCTGTATCTGGTCATTCTGGTCTTGCCAAGCACGTGGGAACCCCCCTTCTCTGCTGGCTGCCCATCCTCAGGATTGCCAGGCCCCTTAGCAACATTTCCCAAACTCAGGGACTGTGGCTATGAAGGAGCAAAGCCAAAGCTGCATTATTGGTTCTTGGTGCTGGTGAGGTTGTAAGGAAATCTGTGTCACCCCAGCAGCCACTGGAGAGAAATGGCTCCCTGGCTGTTCCCAGGCAGCCTTGCCAAGTGCACCAGTGTCTCCAGCTTTTCCTCTTTGCAGGTCTACTGCTAAATCAGTTCTTTCCTCGGTACATTTTGTACATTTTGGTGTCCAAATTGCTTTGCATAGGTCTTTGCTTGGAAACCTCTATTTATAGTGAACTGAGGTGAACTGTTTTTTTAATTTCTGCCTGAACTTCAGCTGCAGAAAATATTTGATATCACCCTCCTTTTTTTCCTGGGGTATTAAACACAAATACCTTCACAATTTGGTTTTTTAAAGTTTTGTTTACTGGCAGGCTTTGGAAAATATCCATTATGCATTTGATTTTAGATGTTTTGGTATGTTTTTGCTGCTCTTCAGGTGATAATATTGTTTGTAAAGTGAAGCTTGTAGGTAGAAGCATTTTGTTTGGCCATGTTGAAAGCACTAAACTTCAGCATGAGGAGAAATGAAAAGGGAGAGATTTGGGAGGCTGCTTTAACTCCTTCTCATTTGGTAATTCCAAATGAGTATATGAATCCAATTACTTTTCAACACTATGCAAAGGAAACAGGTCATTGTTCCTGCTTTTGAAGTGGACAAAGTTTAATATGTGGCATATTAAACAGTGGAAACTGTAATGACTGGAAGGATGCACATTCCCTTCCTTAAAAATTATGGATCAGGACTGGTTTTGCTGTTGTAATTATGTATGTTACTGAGTCAGCAGTGGCTGTGGGGCTCTATTCTGTACACTGATGCTGTAACAGGTATTGTGAGAGAAATGTCTTAGTTTAAACCGAACTTAGCAATTTTACCCTTACAGCTGCAGATTCCCATTTTCATCTTGGGACACAGCTGAGGGCTGTGGCTTTGGAAACACCAGAGATTTGTGATGAGCTGTTAACTTCGGTAAATTATTCATGGTAAATAAATATGTGACCAGTGAAATGTTCAGATAAAAATGAAAGTTTTCTTCACAGTCTGAGATTGCTTTTTCATTCAGTGATAACCTTCTGGAATGCTGTCACAGTTTGAAGTCAATAAATAAGTTGGCTGTGCAAGCCTGCTAGAGCTCAAACACATGTGAAGATGTCTTTGGGTGTTTTCCACGATCTGTCCTTTTCCATTCTGTCTCCCAGCTTCTGACCTGTCTGATGAAGTTAGATATCAACATCAGAGGATCTGTTCCAGCAGCTCAGACACTCTGGGCATCTGCTCAGTGCCGTGGGTGAGCTGTGCTGTGCTGGGAGGAGCTCTGGTTTCATCTCAGTGCTCCACTTCCCTGCAAACCAGTTCATGGTCATGAAAGTTTTTCTCCTTGTGACTGGCAGGACAGTCTATTGTAGCACTGAAAGGGCAAGATTTTATCTCACCTCACTTTAATGCTCTGAAAACAGAGCATCAAAGCTCAGCTCAGTCAAATTTCCTTCAGAACCCATGTGGAGAGCTACTACAAGGGAGTTTAATAGCAGATTCCTTCTCATTTATATGCTTCTTTTAAACTGGACACCTAATTGTTCAGATTTCCTGCTATGAGGATTCATTTCAGATGTGTCTGTGCAATGCAGTGCTGAGAATTCAGCATTTTGGAAATATTACCGACCATTTATTGTCTATGAGTTCATGAAAACCATTTATAACTTGTTAGTTTAAGAATTTGAACAATCTTGCTAACTTGAGTGGCATTTGTATTATTAAAGAAACTACAAAGTGATTTAGAGGCAAATATTGGAAGATTCCTCTTTTGAATATTTTTCACAAATTCAAGTGTTTATGGTAATATTTTGGGGTTATTTAATATTATTTCGTATTCCATTGATAAAGGTATTTGACACAGACAATTAATTTAATTAGTTCCCACTCCACAGTCAGCCTGGAAACTTTTCATGGACTTCTCTGGGTCAGCTCCTTCTTTACACAACACAAGTAACAGGAAAACACAGGCAGGGCAGTGCACAGTTATGTTACAAGCAGGATAAGTCTTGAACAAAAGGCTAAATACACCCATTAGGGAAAGTTTGGATCTGGACTCACATCTGAACTTGTGGGAGGAGTTGAATACTAATTGTTCTATAAATATTTAATATACCTAGCACTTTCCCATTGTGTAGCATCCCAAAGGAGGCATCTTTCCTCTCTCACACATCCACACCCGTACTCTTCTTTCATTAAGGGCTCCTAAATACAGTAATTAGAACAGTCATCAAATTTGCATCTGACTGTTCAAGGCCACTCCAGCTTTATTTCAATGTAATTGCAGTGGCCTTGGGTGCACTGGTGAACATGGCCCAGGACTCAGGTAATTATTGTATCAGAGATCATTTAATGAGGAAAAAGCAAGTGAGACACTTTGTGGGATAGGAACTCACCAGGAAATAACCTGCTTGGAAATATAACAAGAACTTGTTATTTTTTCCTAATTTATGCATTACATTTGTCACCAAAAAAAAAACCCAAACCAAAACAACACAAACAAAAAACCCCAACCAAACAAACAAAACAAAGTTCAAGTGCATGAATTCAATGTTTACCTTTGTCCTCTGATACCAAGACATGCTGTGGTACAGACACCAGTACATCACATTGATAAATAATATCCCAGAATATTCTGGCTTGGGACAGAATTGCAACGCTATGCTCCATGGCTGTCAAACATCCAGGTGCTCTGTTGTCACAGGGCAGAAGCTCCTTGGAGGGCTACTCAGAGGGTGTAGGAACTTGTGGATTTCTGTGAGGGTGAGGGGCTTTTGCTCCCCTTTAGCCATAGAAACTGCAATTATAGAGAAAGATTAACAGCTCCTTGCCCATGACTGAGGAGTCTGACTGCCCACTGCTCATCCCCCCGGGGCTTCCATGCTAAATGGTTGTCTTGTTTAATAATTTCAGTATTTCCCTTTTACACTTCATGTGTGAGAAAATCTGCTGCATTTGGTCCCATCTTTCTCTGTCTTTGATCACTTTCTTCTTGTGGTGGGTCAGTTTTCCTACTGGGAAACGTATCCTGTGTGTAGGATTGTGGCTACACAGACCCAGTTACCAGATCAAACTGCTGGTTATGAAATCAGCCATGGCACTTGTAATAATAATCTATTCTGATTTTACAGTCATCAACACTCATTGGGGTCAACAAAAATCTTTCCACTGACCTTAACAGGAGCTGGAGCTGATCCCAAATATCCTGGAGTTTGTAAGCCTGAGTTTTTAACTTCTGCAATGCTACAACAGTAATTTTACTGAAACTTGGCAGAAAGAATTGTTATTAGTGTGCCAGGCTAAATATAATTCCATCTCTTTAATGGGCTGGTGTGGTACCACTAATTTAAAAGACAGCAGAACAGAGTGGTGATATATAAATCTGAAATTCTGATTAATCTGAAATTCAGATGCACCCCAGTTTCTGAATAACCCTCCAGTGACATTTCTTTCCAATAAAACAGCCTATCTCCAAGAAAGACAGAGATGTTTATTTCATAATCTCTATTTATAAGATGCTGCTTTTTATGTCCAGTATAAAACACAGAGGGACTATTGTTGATAAAATAGGATGGTTGGCTTCTTTTGTACCATGGTGAAATCTTTCCTAGGAAAAGAGAATAGAGATGACAATTTCAGAACCCTCGTGAAGCAGAAGGGAAGGGTGAGTGTTGAAAGAGGCATAATTTACTCTTTTAATTGATGAGTTTTCTTGTAGCATTTGCCAGCCCCAAATCCAGGGAATTCTCATGCAACCAGAGCAGATGTTCTTATTTCAGTGTCACAGGTGAAACCTGAGGAGGGAGGGATTTGGGTGACACTGGGAATGGACAGCAGGAAAGAGTTCATTGTATGAATCTCCTCCAAGCAATGACCAACCCAAGTTTTCATGGCTTGTTTTGGCTAATGGACTTCATTAGTGACTCCTCCATCACCTGAAATTGTAGAGGGTCAGACCAGCATGGGACAGAACACTGATCTGAGCAGCTCCACTATATGCTCTGGTGACCTTTAGCAAGCTGCTTGGACTCTTGGTGCATCTCCAGGGGTTAAATGGGTTACTTTGAGCCTCCCTTGCAAGGGTCTGCTAAAATTGAGAGTCTAAGACTGTGAGATTGTTCAGGGCAGTATTTGGGAGAAACCAAGATACCTGCAGGAAAAAGCCCTCAGAAGTTTTAAAAGCCCAAATCCTCTTTTATATGGGTATGGACATCTTAGTGTTCTGTTTCAGTCCTTTAAATTGGCAGATAGAGACTTGAGTAGAGCTGAGGATCTCGCCTGAGGAGACTAAGCTTTTCAGGAAGCAGGAAAAGGAAAGCTGTTTTTTTTGCTCCAGAGGAGCTCTTTGGCACCTCAAAGTAAAAGAAGTAGAAAATTTTTCACTATGCTGATGCTGCAGAAGCAAAAAAGACAATCTGCTTTCTTTTTAGAGGAGAGACCTGGTGGCAATAGGAGAGAGAAGAGCCATCACCAAACAAAGCATACATAAGATACAAAACCATTAGAGACTCCTAACATTCACACTGGCATCCTGCTCTAGGAGCTCACAGAGCTGCTCAGACATTAGCTAATTACATTTGGCACAATCCTCTCATCTTACATGCAGGCAGACACATTAGGTCGCCTCCTTAGCTGGCATAAAATTTGGATTTTGGCAGCATGGTTCGTGCCCTCCAGCTGAGGACAAGCCCCTTTGTTTCCATTTTTTTAATATGTGATATATAAATAAATTTCATTTATTAATGAAATTTCACAAACCCTGCCTGCAGTTCCATGCAGTGAGGAAGGACCAAGATGAAGGTTCCACCCTCTGTAACCACAGTTCAACCAAGAGCTTCCAAGTTGCTAAATTAAGATTTCTTTTTGTTGACCACAGGGTCACAGAACAGCCCTGGTAATGAAACTTGACCCAGATCATGGTGAAACAAGCCCAGAAGAACAGCAGAACTGTGGGCTCTTAAAACCTGTTGAGGGCTGCAAAGAAGTTAAAAGAAATAGAAGCAAATGATGGAATTGAGGTTTCAGAGATCAGAAAGAGACCTGATCATGCTTATCTGCCAGAATCACTGCAACTGACTTCTCTGAGCACCAGATCCGGCCTACGGAGTTTTTGGAGGGAAATTTTTCCACTGGATTTTGAGATGGAGGAAAAGAAAACCATGGACAGGGGAAAATACAACTTCTTTACCTGTACAAATGCTAATTTATCACTGCCACATATAGAAAGAGAAAAGCAGGAGCATAACATAAGAACTTACTTTTTTTAAATGTCTGTAAGTTAAAGAAATCTGTGTTCTTGGTTCTTTTCCCTGAGAAACAATTACCTCCTGATAATGAGGGGGGACAAAATAAGGCCATTAATCAGTAAAATATTACATGTCAGTGGTCAATGTGCTCACCTGGCCTTGTTTCCCCTTGTTTTGGCTGAAGGAAAAACAGTATTTCTCCCCAGTGGGCCCCTCTGACAGGCAGGGAAGCAGCTCATTAAAATCATCAGCTAAGAAAGTCACTGGGTCACCAATTCCATCCAGAAACTGCGATCCACCAGGAAATACACATTTGAGCTCAGACAGGTTCACAAATATCACATATTTATCACTGTCTACAAGTTCAGGGGTGTGATTCTACTGCCTTTCCCTGCAAAGTGATGGCAAACATATGCTGAGGTAACCAGGGGAAAATGTAAAATGTACCTTCAGCTGGAAACCTGGGAAATGCATCTAATGATGCTTGGCTTTTCAATACTGATGTTAATAAGGCAAGAATTAATCCATAATCAGGAAATAACTACAGAATAAAATCAATGCCACCCCCCCATCTGAATAACAAAAATAAAATAATTATTGCAAAAAAAGTCTTAAATCTTACAACTACCCTGTGTTTGGACTATGTTTGTATAAAGGAGAGCAAAAGTGAAGAGCAGATAGGGACAATGCTGTGTAGATATGGAAATCAGTTTTCTGTACTGAGCAGATGCTTCCCATACTTTAGGTATTGTTAGAGGAATGTTCTAAAACATCAAGACAATACAGAAAGTCTGAACTGGACATGCTGGGTGCTAAAACCTTGCCTTTTTAAGGCATGATAAGACTCGATAGAATGCAGAATAAACTGCTGCCTCTGAGAGATTTCTCTTGGTCCCACAGTCAGGGGAACAAGTGTGATGAGAACACAAAACACGAGGTGGCATCGTTGCCATTTTGGTCAGAGGTACCTGGTTACACTGCACAGAGGTAAACGCTGTAAACGTGCTCTCTTCTCTTCCTTATGTCCTTCCTCACCGGCCAATAACTTCCAGAACTACAAGAGTTGAGCCCAGTTTAGGATCTTGAGAAGGAGCTGTTGGTTTTTTCAGTGTTGCTGAAGCAAAACAAAGGTATCTGCAGAATTCCAGGATCTGTGACAATTTTCAAAACCTGAACAGCTCATGGATGCAATGAGTGAGAACACCCCCCTTTTCAGAGCACAAGTTAATGTTTCTCCTCAAATGTCCCAAGAATTTATGACAGATGTCACTTACACTGAGGTGGTAAATAAATCAACAATGACGTAATAATCAAATTATACGGATTAATAGGCCAATGGTTGTCATCTTTTCCCTTGAAGAGTTCAAAGTGTACTGTAAAAAAATGAATCTTCATTTAATGAGGTCCTAAATTATTTCATCTGGTAACTTTTCAGTGCAGGGATTTCACCCACAGGTGCCTGCTCTCCCCACCCTCATCTCACAGGGAATCAAGAACCGGGCTCCTCTCACCTCCACAGCTGCAGCAGTTCTGCAGAACACATCTGCAGAGCAGTCACAACCTTAAAAAAAGGTGTCTGGGTGAATTTTCAGATCAGGATTCTTCCATATTTTTCCATTTTTTCTGTACATAGTGGTCACCCTTCACACACTCTGAGAGTCTGGCAAGCAATGCAGGAAACCGTTAGCAGAAAGAACAGCAATAAAAGAAATGCTTTTGGGAAGAAATGGATGTTTGATTAATAACTCTGGGTTTGCCTGGCATTTCTGCCACTTCACAGCCTCCATAACTTCCACAGAAAAAATGGCTCTTTGGGGAATGCACCACTCAGTGTAATTCTGAATGAATCATAGAATGTTTTGGGCTGGAAGGCACCTTTAAAGCGAATAATGTGAAACAGCTTTACTTTATTGGACTTGAGCACCAATTCCCTTTCCTGGGCATTGAAATCAGGACATCTTCATTGTTCATCAAATTCTGGATGACAAACTTGGGTATGAAAGGAAATAAAATCCCAACAAATGCTTTCATTTTACTGTAGTTTTGTCCTCTTCATATTTTCTCTATTTATTTTGTTTGGCCTCTATGGATTTCCCAGTGCAATCAGTGCCTGTTCTGACACACTTTCTGATTGTCTTTACTATCTCTTTTCCCTGTGCTATCATCATTCTCCTCTCTCCATGTGCTGACATAAATCTCACTGATATAAGTGCTCTGCAACATGCAGCCTTTACCATTTCACTCTGAATGCAGAGATATAGGATACACCTTACAATAAAAATAAAACTCTTGTGAAAAGACTGCCATTTTTAAATGTTCTGTCTAAATTTTGCGGTGCTGCTTTGACAGTCCTGAAGACTGATGCTCCAAACCTTTCTAGTCTGTGTATGACTGGGCTGTGGCTTCTATCACAAAGGCTGAGGATTTGGCAGCACATCATCAGGAAGAGCTGCCTCCCACCAGTTTAGGGTAAGTGTTACTGGGACAGGAGGAAAGGGGTGAGAAATTTCCTCATTAAACCAGTAGAAAAGGAAACTCATGGTCCTCAGCTTCAGCAAGGCCAGTTCTACACTCATTAGTGCTCTGATTGGTGTGGAGGTACAGCCAAATCATTATTACCCCTGGCTGGGTTATCCAGGTAACTGGAATCATGTCACACACAGCCCTCTTACAGCCCCTCCATGCACTATTTTGGAAAGGGAAGTTCTGCTCAGTGCATTCTTACACTACACTGCTCATATTTGTTTGTTTTTCTCACTTCATGAGTGAGCCAAGACAAGCAGCATGCAGCAGTCAAGTGTTCCTCTGTGATTCAGTTTCCTTGGCAGGCAGAGCATGGAAAAACCAGCCCCATTGTAAATGAGACAAGTGCCTGGGGAAAGCAAAGCCTCTGCCATGGCTTTGTGTCTCCACGAGAGGGGTGACCAGCCTTGTCAGAGCAGAAACAGTGATTTCAGTCCTCACAGGCAGCCCTTGGCAGGGCAGGGCAGGGCTGGCACAGAGAGCTGAACACGTCTGTTCTATGCTGGCTGAGTCGAAGCCACTCAGGGGTTCTGTGCCTCCTTATCACTTTTGCTCATCTTCACTACATTCTCTTTCTGTTCTCATTCCCAGCTGTCTTAATCTTTCCATGTCACTTCCAAAATACTTCATTTATTTCAGAGCCTGGTATTTCTGAAAATATCACCCTTCCTGCCTGCTGCAAAAAACCCAAACCAACCAACTAACCCAACCAACCCACCAACCCAAACCAAACCAATTTAAAACTTCAAGCTGTGTTTTAAACATGGTCATACTTCTGCAGAGTTTACTGGGAACACACTAAGGAAGGCAGAAAACAATGAATGTGAAGAACATATTTTATGTTTGGCCTGTGGGTATTAATAACAGCTTCTGCAGTATCCTATATACATCCCTATTTTACAAATATATTAAAAGTGTTTACATTTTATATCAACTTTATGCTGTAGGTAAGAAAATCTTTCAAATTGCAGACTGTGTGTGGGCTGAATTTCTTATTCAATTTTTGTGTGAAAAGGATTACAATGTCCAGAGTAAACATATCCAAAGCATATGCCTAGAGGAGTCATTCAGAAATAATCCCAAAACAGTGCTGTAAATATTTAACCTGTAATGTATTTTTTGTACACAGTCATAAAACTGTCTGTCATAATTCCTACATTTTTATTTTAATGTCAAACCACATAACTTCATCTTTAAAAGGCCTGAAAACAAAATCTGGTCAAAGGCAAGCTGAGTTGTGTTACAAGAGTTGCAAAAAATAGTCTCTTCCTACCTCTCAAGGCTCACTGGGGTGTCATGTAAGGATCAAGCTGCTTCTTCATGATCTTCTGCCTCATATTGGCAATGAGATGGATTTGCTTTTAATGGAAAAGCTTTCAGGGCAGTTAAAGCGAGACAGAAAACTACAACTGATATCCTGTGGTAACCATTTTGTGGCAAGAACCAGTGCTGCTCAGAACATACAGGAAGACTCTTATTCTCAAAAAAATCCTAAATTTAATATAATGTTGTCTTGGTTTAGAAGATAGGTATCCGCTAGGGAAAGCTGGAGAACGTAAACCCCCCTCCCTCCAAATTATTATAATTTTGCAATTAAGGGCTTTCAGGCAAAGGTTTGGGAATAGGAATAGCAGTTCTTTTACTAGGAATATTAAAAATACAAATGTAATNCCACCCGGTTTTAACAGCTGAGCCATTATCAGAAAGGCATCCACCCCCCTCCCCCCAGAGTAACAGATAAAGAAAAGAAAGAACAAAACCCCCACATTTCCCCAGCTACTTTCAGCAGATGAAAATAGAATACACATTTTTGGTTCCATAACCCGAGACAAATGTACAGGCAGGGTTTTTTAAACGCAAATTTATGAAATAATTTGATGTATTAAAAAAAATGGCAAATTATATTGAATTTGGATTGTTATCAGCTTTCACTCCAGTCACATCCAGGCAGGGAAGTGCCCTCACATTGCATTGGGATGTACTAAAAGTGCTGCAAGGTTTCCATGGCCTGCGCTGCTCTCCTGTCAGAAAATGTTCCCTGACATTTGCATGCCAAGTGCTTGGCATGGAGAGGGCTGAGTTTGTACAGCACATCATGTGCTTCAGAACCAGTTCTGTGCCCTCACCCTGCCTTCTGGGCCTCTGCTTCCTTGGTATTACACTCTCATGGCTCTAATGAATGGTAAGTTCACTCTGTAGTTCTTCTTGGCAGCAAACCCTTGGACATAATCACCTTTAAAATAATGTACACTGGGCCTTCTCCAGGATGTGAGACATTCTACAGGTGCTGATAAAAGACTCTTAGTATTACATACTTGATGGGGCTATCCAGGTATAAAATTTATTTCTCTTGACCTCAAGGGAAAAAAAAAAAAGCCCCAGCAAAGTCTGTTTGTAAGAAGGGTTTGTCATGTTGATCTTATAGCTGTGGAAACCACCACAGAGCTGAGTGGTGAGGGAATGCATCTCATGTTAGCAGCAAATGTTATAGAGAGACTACTTATTTCTGGTGGAAGTAGAAACAATTCCACAGAAATAAGATAGAACATTGCTTTTTCTATAGACCTGTTGGAGCACAGGATCTCTTCTGTTTGCAAAGGCAAGATTTATAGAGTACTTTCCAGAAAGTACATACTGCTTGCACAGCAGCAAAATGGTTATTCTGCCACCCATGCAAAAAAAAAAAGCACATATTATCTGAATTTACTGAATGCTGAACTAGGTTGTTTGGAGGGAAAAAAAGAATAAAAAGAAATAAAGAAAAAAAGGTATAAACTCTGTTCTGATGAGTTGCTTTCCCTTGTCATTCAGAAACCCATCAGGTAACATACCTGCAGTCCTACCTACTTAACCACCTTTTTGTTTATGGACACCTTTTGACACCTCTTCATGTTTTACCTGTAGGGATGCCAAAAAATACTCTGTAAAATCTTTCCAACTCATAGTGATTGCTCTCTCCCTTCCAGAGAGGATGCCACATATGGTGGCCTGAATGAGACATCCTAAAGAAATCTGCTGCTTAGTATTTCTGAAAATTAAAGTTTCTTCAAAGAAAAGCAGATTTTTAGAGCAGTTTCAAGATAGGTACCCAAATACAAATGCACCCAATTCATTAATTACTGTTGAAAAGATAAGCTTTGTTCTTTACTGTTGAAAAGATAAGCTGTGAAAAACCCCAGCCATTAAGTAGAAGACACTAAATAATTTTTAGATTAGATGCTTATAAAAATAGTGTATTAGAAAATAAGGCAGATTTGAACACACTATGAAGAAAGTCTGTTTTCTGTGCCAGGCTGTGCTAGTGGCATAACTGTCAAGTCTGGTGAATTCCTAAACCTACTGTATCACTTTGCCATTCTTTTTTGAAATGTCATGTGGAATTTAATGCATTTAACACCATCAGGTATCTAATTACATCTCTGTGCCTTCTTATCAGCATCCACCACCACTCCAGACATCCTCAAGCAGCCCTTCACTGGCTGCAGTTTCCAGACTCCCCCCCTCTTTGAGCAGATCTCTCTCCAAAAATACCCTTTACTCTTTCTGCCTCCCACTGCAAGGTGAATGCTTCTCTTCTCTCTGGAACACTCGCAAAGTCAATTTAACTCACTGTTTTCCTTCAAATTAACATCTTTGTTGTCCTTCCCACTCCTGTTTCACTCCTGCTTTGGTGCCAACCCCCGGGAGAGACAGACACACCCATTTTCTGTTTGTTATTCCCTCCACTCATGAAGTAAAACACTTAGCAGAAATCCCAGTGTTAGCTGTCAAATCCTAAATCATCCTCCGAGGTGCTTCGTGTGTCTCACATGGTAATAAGTGACATTTCCCTGAGCACACAACACCTTGAAGTTGTAATCCCCAAGTTCAAAAGGTTCTTTTCCTATCTTTTTGGGAAGCACTGCATACAGAAGAGGAAATGGCTGCTGAATGGTGGTTGTGTTAAATAGCAGCCCAAGCTATTTCTACATGGTGAAAGTCAGAACCCTGCTTGGAAGAGCCCGGTCCTTTCATTCACCTCCACCTGGAGAAACTGAAGACAAATAATCAAGCTTGTCTGTATTAATAATAGTATTTTTGAAATATTAACCTCCATAGCTGTGAACTAGTCAGACATTAATTGGAAAAGAGAAAAAAAGCAAAGAAGGATTTAGTAATTTCATCTGACTTTGATTTCTATGCCTTAGTTAATCATCTGCGAAATAGGGTACTATATTTACCTATTCTGCAGAGATCTAACAGTGATAAATCAGTTGGAGAGGCATTAATCAACCTCAAAGAAAAGCCCCAAATTCAGGAATAAGTTTTATAAGGAAGATCCTCTGCAGAAGTACTTATATCCTCTTTTAAAAAATACATTTTTTACAGAGAAGTCAAAGCTAAACTGCTGTCTGGAAAGCTTTGCAGAAAAAAAATCCAGTTAGTGTTTAATCTCTCATACAAGTCCCACATTTTCCTTTGCATTGTGAAGAAAATGTGTGTCATCCGAACTGGTCTGCACACACATATTGTTCATTACACAGGAAGCATGAAAAATTAGGCTTGCATTTTGTACATTGGGATCATATACTCCCTGTCTGCGGAAAATGAGATTTTTAATTTTTCTTAAAATGGGGTGAAGAAAGCAAGCTTAGAGCTGTAATCTGCTTTGTAAAACCTTTGATTGGGTGAGGACTGAGTGATAAATGATACTTCCTCAGCAGTGACCTGTTGTTCTGCTACAGCTGCCACCACTGCAGCTTCAACATTTACCTCTGTCAGCATGATGTAACATTTAAACCTTTGCACTAATGCAGCTCCTCACTCAGCCACCAAGCACTGAAAAATCCAATTTGTATAAGCAAAGATACCATTGGACAAAAGGCTTTGTATTGAGTCATGAATTCTTAAAAGAAATCTTTCTGTTAGTCACGCTGAGCTGTATCTACAGATTATCTGCCTGCTACAGAATCTCTTTCCCAGCTTTGAAATATAAATATGTGCACATGTGGGTCAGGGTTGTGTGTGCTCTCAAAATTTTGTCTGTATGAGCTACATGAAGATTTGTGAATTTGGGGTGTGAGGCCACAAGGCAGCTGTACTTGTAATCCATTAATTGTTTTTCCTTCTATTCTGTTAAATTGTGTTTGCACTTGAATGTACTTCCAGCAATATATTGTAGCAATGAGTTCCTAAATTTAATCATGCTTGAAAACACTTCCCATTGCTTTAAATTTTCTGCCAGATAATTTAATTTGGTGTGCAATAAATCTGGTGTCAAGGGAACTTGTGAATAACCACTCTCTAATCACCTTTTTTTCATGCACTCCATGATGTTAGAGAGATGTGTCATAACCTTGTCTCCAGCCATTTCTCTCCTGTCCTGAAGAGCCTCAGTCTGTTTAATTGGTTCTCATGTGGAAGTCATTTCAGATCTCTACCATATCTCACCACTTTTTTTCCAATCAAACTTTACTACTTGTGAAAGCACCCTGGGTGAATGGGAAGGACAGGAACTGATAAAGCACTTAAAATATTTATATTTTTCCATAACATATTTTCTTTTTTAGCTTCCTATCCATTCTTAGGGTCTTTCTTGTCTTTTTGACAGCTCCTGAACAGTCCCAGGGCTCTCCCCAATGGCTCCAAGAGCTCCTTCCTGAGTGGTAATTTAGAGTGTAGCAGAGCATGCTGTCAGCTAAATAATGATAATATAAATATCAATTAAAAGGTAATTAGTAGTACTAAATGCTAAACGTGCCTTTCTGGTCCAGTTTGACTTGGAAGGAAATGAAAACATTTCAGATCACCTAGTTTTGTAGTGAACTGCATTGCAGAGCCACCGGATAAAGACTCTGTCAGGTCTATCAAGTGATCACAGGCAAAAGGAAGTTTGCAACTGTTAGCATTGAAACACATAATCACAGAATGATTATATGCAGGTGCTTTTATTGAAGAGCTCTGGGAATCAGGGGTACAGACCCAAATCTGACTCCGACATTAGCTTTGAAATGAACATAACTATATATTAATTATTAAATCCATATTGATCTTTTGTGTACATTGATTTCACCCAACCATGAATTCGCCAGACCCCCAAACATCCTTTCTCATGATTCTTGGAGCTGATTATATAGTTTCTCATGATTCTTATTTTCAATTATCAGCAATCATTACATTTAACAATCATATTATTTATCATATGATGATTATGCAAGTGCAGTTGCACATGATCTAGTAAAACAAAGCTGAACCTTTGTTCCCAAGGCCTGGTTCTCTTCCCGGGCCCTCCCAGGCCCATCCTTTCTTTCCACTCTCTCCCTCCCAGGAATATATTGTATACAATTTCCATGATTTCAGAAATATTTTAACCCTTTGCTATCACAACCAGAAGCCGCAGAACTGGAAATCCTGGGAAAAATCCAGAGCTCTGTGCATTTATACTCTGCTGCCAGCCTGTAGCTGGGAGACTTGCTGAAACTCTCCTCTATCCCATATGGTCCCCATATGTAAATGGTTGACCACATACACCAGGACTGCTTCTCTCCTCCAATTTATCAGGCTAATTCTATATAATGCTACTTTTATGCCTCTGTTATACATAGACACCATTTGTTTTGACTGAGAGCACAGACAGAAAACACAACAGCTTTGGAGAGCTTTAGCCTGCCAGTCAGAGCATAAACTGTTCACTGTTCTTACCAACCAACCAAATAATTTAAATAGACATTATGTCAACATTATTATATTGACTAAAAAAAAAATTGAAAACCTAAATTACTATTTACTTTTGGCAGTATAAAAGTTCAGAACCAAGAGATCTTTTACAAAATACCCATTGCTGTCATATATAATTGATAGAATAAATCAACTACTAAGTATCACTTAATAGCTGGCTTTGTTATGTAATAATAATGTATATGGAATTCCTGTTGAGTTCAGCAGGATAACCCTTCAAGGGAAGGCTGTGGGCATATACATACATCTATTACTAAATGTATTTAATTTACATATTTATTAGCCAAAAGAGAAAAAGGGAAGAAAACAGATTTGGCTGGGATCAGTATTTTCTCCTGGTTCTGCAAGCTGCAATAGGAGAGGAGGATGCTATGCTGCTGGTCTGACAGTACCACTCCCTGCTGACTGCACAGGGACAAAGTCAACCCAGGATTTGTTTATGGTGCCTGGCACTAAGTTAATAACATTCCACTGAAATAGTTATTATTTCTTGAAAGAAGAGAAACAACAACATAAAAAGGACAAAAGATCCCCAGCATCTCACTCCTTCCCCTTGGATTCCTGCAGGTCAATATGGAATGGGTCAAACTGTTGGATTTGAGAGCCAAAGCTTCCAAAAGCCAGTGTGTGGCACAGAGCTATTGGAAAAGGTGCTCACAGGAAAGAGGAGAAACCAACATGTTACATTCTAGTCAGGGAAAAAGCCCAGC
>VYXD01004372.1:292538-351326 GCA_013397195.1 Hylia prasina | reverse complement strand
TTTTTTTTTTTTTTTTTTTTGAGGGCACCATGTGGGCTCAAGCAGACATATGTAATTATTTCTGTAGTAGGAGCTTTTAATTGTCCCAGTGGGTTCTAGACACCTCTCAAGGTTTTTCTAGTATTGATACATAACTCTGTGTCCTCGAAGAATATTTTTGGATGTGAAATTTTCAATGGGCTTATCTTGATGACCTTCCCAGGAGAATTCTGACATTTTATCCCATTATGGTGCGGATTCTTGTAGGTTTGGATTCTACAGGAGTGCCTAAGTTTTGCAATTAAGTAAAAACAGTGTGCAAGTTTAAAACGTCGAGCTCATCTCATAATCAAACCAAGATTATCTTTGGCAATCAGCTTGTTCCATATAAATATATAAAGATACATTTGCTGAGCAATTGGGTTAATGAACTCAGAACAGACCAGACTCTGTGTGTTAGAGACTAATCCAAACTACAGAGAAACAAACATGGTACAAGCACTGCCTTCTCCTTCTCTCTCTTTCACAGGCCCACATTTACCTTGGCTGATTAAATTTTAATTTTCACAGCCTTTCCTTAAAATGAGCCCAATCCTGAAAGCTACAGCACATAAAACATTTTATGCAGTTTAGAACTTGCTGAGTGAATGTCAGCAAGGCAAATAACATGTGGTTTTGCTTCTGCACATGTGCACATACAAGGTGTTCTTCTGGATTCAATCATTTAATGTTAAAATTTAACAGCGGCTATCAATAAAGACAGACTGTATTCCCACCAACCCCTGAAATTCTCAGGATACAATTTCAGCAGCTGAACAGCAGCTCTGGGTGTACCTGTGATGGGTCTGTGTGGCTGTGAGTTTCACTCATGTCCTACCACAGAGGGCAGGACATGAATCTTCCTTCACACTTACCTTTTTGCTCCAGGGTGGTTTGGAACCCAGGCACTGGCATAAACAGTAATAAATGACTGTAAGGTCATTTTTTTTTTTCTTTCCTGACTTCCCCTTGTGGCTGTCTCCTGTGGGAAGGAAGAAAGACTGAAGTTTAAAAGGTATTATGTGAAATGAAGATAGAACCAATAAAACTGTGAATTGTTTCCATCACACTTCCTCCTCTTCTTAGCTTTTAAAAGAATACCCCATGCCTTTCTGAATTGTTAATGACTGTACTTATTAGCATTTATTAATATTGAAAGTTGGATACTTCTATGTTTACCAGGATATATAATTTTCAAATATGTTTACAGTACTGTCTAAATTATAAATACAGTATTATTTGTATTCACACATTTATACTACTGTTTATTATTAGCAATTAAGTATTTATGTGAAATCAGATTTGGAGACAGAGGAAATAATGACTGATTTGTTTGAGAAGAGATGCTGACACACTGCTGGCATTCCATTCTTGTTTTCACTTGTTTTCTGTTGAAATCATGCCACTGGAGGTGGTAGGATTATATACCTGAGGCCAAAGTTTCAAGATGTGCTTCAAATTCTGTTCAGTTTTTCTTGGGTTACCATATTGTGGGCACAGAAAGTAACAAAGATTAAGTTGAAAAGATTCACCCCAGTGAGAAGAGTCTTGGCCAAACCAGTGTAACTGAGCTTTCTACAGGCTGTGGATGCTGCTCATTCACTGCCACGAGTCTCTTTGACCCGTCTTCTCCTTCCATCACACTGTCTCTCAGGAATACTTTGTTCCTTTCCCACCTTTTCTAGCTGTTCAACCAGGGACCATTGCTGGATGCTCAATGTCACTCTAATAAATATGACACTGTTCTGTTGAGAATTACTCAGCCTGTCTGTACTACTTGATTCGGTTTTTGATCTTTTTTATTTGTACTCTCAGGAGATATTTTATTTCTTATTTTTTAAATAATGGTCACATATTGTTGTCTCAGTTCATGACTAGAACATGATGGCATCTCTGATGACTGTGGAGAGTGAGTTTTCCAAGTTGAGAGTCACTTCATGAGAGGAAGGTGGTACCTGGGAGTGACAAAAGCCACAGCAAAGTGATGAGAAAAGACTGCTGGAGATGGATGAGCTTTTGATGCACTAAAGCTCCAAAGATCTGTAACTGTTGTGGTGAGTTCCTGATTCCCCTCTATTTTGCCTCAGAGTTGGTTTAGCCCTTAATATTCCCGCCATCTCTCCTGTCCATCAAATTAACCCAACCCTTTGTTCCAGACCCTGTCTTGTCAATTCCAAGATATGCCAACCCCTCCCCTATCCATCAAAGTTTGCCCATACCCATTTGTCCAGAATGTTCTGTCTTGTAGTGCCTGATTGGTATCTTGACTTTGTATCCTCCCCTTTGTGTATCCCATGGGTTACAATTTTCTGTACCACCCCTTGCATTCCCCACCCACAAGGATCCTATTGGTTGTTGCTCTGTTCCACTCATTATACCACCCCTTGTTTAAAAGCTGCTGCACAGCAGTGCCTGCTGCTCTTCTCTCCCTGACCCCTTCAACAATATTCCTGTTGGAACCTCATGGAGAGAGCCTCCCTCACACTCCTTTGCCCAGGTCCCTGTTGGTGTCTCCTTGTTTGGTTTGGGGCAGAACACCCCAAAGGTTCAGCCTTGGCACCATTAGTGCTCCTCTGTTCCCCACGCTCGCCGGTCTGCTCCTGGAGCCTTGGAAATCACAAAGGAGCAAACTGACATGTAACCCTCCAGAAGAGTCCCTCTGTCCTGCTGAGCAAGGATTTAATAATCACCCAGCGAGGGCTGAGAGGTGGAAGACAACTCCAGTGTTACAATGGGTGTTAGAGTTGCAGTGGGAGCCAAAGGACTGAAGACAATTAAGTGATCAAATGGAGAGAATACCTGAAGAAGGTATTAAGCAAGTAATAGGTGCAGAGTTGTGAAGAAACCCAGCTACTTCTGCTGGTGTAATTCTATTTTATTCTTAGTGCTGTGGAGTCCCACATGGGGGAAACAAAACATGGCACAAGCTCACCAGGTTTTGTCTTTTCATTTCTGAGGTAGCTATGAAATCGCTCCAGACTTCACTCATCTCCTTTCTGCCTTCTAAATGCCCTCTTTTTAAAACCACTTCAAGCACTTTCCCCCCTCCACGCTTGCCAAGTTTACAGCTGCTCACTTATCCAGACTTTAAGCATTATCCCTTTCTAGTCCATCCAAGGGAACTACCTCAATAGCAAGGAATGACAGAAACTGGAAACTCTCACTTTTTACAATCACTTCCCTCAGATCACCCAAAGATCTCTGAGCTGACTTACATGTTTATTTGTTCCTTTGACTCCTCCACATCAGAGGAATATTTGGGTGGCTGGAACTCAGTTCTTTCTCGTGCCCCAAGCCTGCTGGGCTGCTTTCTGTGTGCTCTTCCTCTTCATGATTCCTGACCAAGTATATGAAAGTATTCTCCAACTTGCTTCACAAAACTGAGGTGATACCTGCCAAAAATCATCACAACTTGGGCAGTGTTCTGATCACACACTATTAAATTGATTGATTCATTCCTCTCTTGCCCACCAACTTAATTTTTAAAGGTGATTTCACATTATTCTATATTCAAGAGTTCAACATTAGTATCTCCCTCTGCAATGTCGTAACAAAGGACAATTCCCCAGCATGGACTGGGAGATCTTTCCCTTCACAGGCTATTGGATGTCTTGAGCTCGGCATCACTTTGTCCAGTACTTGGGTCAAAAACACCCTGTCTAATTCTAATTTCTGGCAGTACTGGACTCACTGTGTGAGCTCAGCTGTCTCTGCCCTGCAGCTGCCTGTTCACTGCTGAATTCCACATGCTCTTGGAAGGCTGCACTGTTGAGGAGAAGGGAAGGTGCCAGTGCATCCTGTCAGTGAGCTGGAGGGAACAGGCAGGGCATTACTGCAGG
The DNA here is from genome assembly GCA_013397195.1 of Hylia prasina. Taxonomy (NCBI): domain Eukaryota; kingdom Metazoa; phylum Chordata; class Aves; order Passeriformes; family Sylviidae; genus Hylia; species Hylia prasina. Next base: position 347,469 of record VYXD01004372.1, on the reverse strand, counting down.
AGAAGGAAATAAGTGACTCTGCTGTGCTACCTGTGGGATAACAACAGAGGTTAAAAAAATAGAAGTAGAAAAAGCAAAGGTGATGGCAGTGAAAGGGATTTGGCACACAGGTACTCTGCAGCCTTGGAATAAAATGTTAGTAAGGATGTAGCAGCAGATCCAAGTCCAAGGAGCATCATACCCCACACTACAGGACACATCCCTGCCAGTGAATGTACTGCTGACTTTTGTATCAGGTATCATCAGACTGTATTGATTTTTTCAAACACAATCCAGGCTCAAAAGCTGGGCCTCATTTGTTTTACTGACAAGTAATAACTCTCTTTTCTTACCAGAGGAGGTAAAGCACCCAAAGGCCACAAGGTGCTCATCACTCTTGGGCACAGGTTATGACTTGGTGATGGTCCTGTGCAGGGCCAGGAGTTGGACTCTGTGATCCCTGTGGGTCCCTTCCAACTAGGCACATTCTGTGATTCTGTAATTTCAGTCACCAAATTCCCCAGTTCTCAAGAGGAGCAGTCTACTCCCTCCTTTCTTCTCAACTGCAGCAAAAGAAATAAATAACAGAGCATTTAACAGCAATGCAGCATATAAAAGAGCTGCAATAACCATCTGATTCAAACACACAAAAATATCTACTCATATTTTCATATTTTTGGGGTATCTACGAATGATCCTAAAGGTTCATGGGCTCTTTAAAAAACCCCCAGCAAAATAAAATCAAAATTAAACCACAGAGATAATAATGCACTCTTCTACACTGTAGATTTACAACATATTGCTGGAATATGACATCAAATATTTCTCCATTTAAATTTGGGCATCACAATACCCTGTTTATACAATAATATAATAAATTTCACTGGGCTGCCTATTTGACAAGTAGGCGAGAATCGTTCATTAAAATGCAAATGTAATCAAGGTGAAATTTGGAATACGTTTATTAAAGTAATTGAGCTTCAGTCAACTGTAGTCACAACACAGATTTTCAAGTGCTGCTCAGACAAAAGGATATGCCTAATTCTTCTACATTAATATCTTTATCAGCATGAACGTTAAAAGAGTTTTCTGAGCAGTAATAAGGGACTGTGGAATAATTTCAGTTTTCTCTGCAGGACTATATTATTACAGATAAGGGTCAAAGACATGCACAAAGGAGTGACCCAGCAGTGTGCTGCACATACAGAAAATTGGTTGCAAGTGTATATCCAGTGCTTGCTGTAACTATGCACTTACTAAATTACTTTGTAAATCCTTTAGAGACTCAAGTTCATCAGTTAATTGGCCATTAAAATGTTGGAGAAACTGAACTTTTACTGCTAAGATTTGGGATTCTTGGTACCTTTGACTAGGAAATTACTCATAAAAATAAAAAGAAATCCTAAATTTGTCCTAGTTTATGATTTAAGTGCTAGTAAAACATTAGGAATCTGTGATACTAGTGTCAGAAACTTTTTCATAAGGGTAAGGACAAGCTAGATATTTACCAGGGTCTTTTTCCACTTGTTTAAGTACCCTGGGTCATCTTCACTGCCTTCAAAGAAATCACAGCAAGGTTGTATTTGTCCTAGATGATCAAATTTTATAGTTGATAATGTCAGATCTGTGGTGTGCAAAAACAAATTTAGGGGAGAGATGGTTATTAAAGGACTGATGTGATGCCAAACCCTTACTCAGCTCAGCTGATTTGGCTCCAACCTGAACAGAATAGCTAGGAAAATATGAAGAAAATTGCAAAGCCCTTGGCTGCTGCACTGTTTGATCCAATGGATGGTCTCACCACGTGCTTCAGCCTCAGTAACTCTTTCTCCTCCTCCCCCTCTGCCCCATTCCCTGAGGGTGGAGTTACACACAATTTATACCAGCTTGATTCCCTATCTAAGGCTGGAGATTCCTGGTACACAAATACTTTAAGCAGTAAATAAAATAATTAGGTAGCTATCAAGCAAATTATACACAGGTATTTCTCTGATCATGGATATTGTTAGCCACCATTTCATAAAATGGCTTAATCAATTTTCTTACCTTAATGGAATCAGCCTTTATATCAACAAAGCTAATGACAGAACATCTCCTGCTTTGGACACTGTTGGAAAGAATCCAGCCTTTTCCAGAGGCTTACAGCCAATTGTAAATATAAATTAAACCCATGTGTCACTGCTCTGAGAACCACTGTGAGCACAGGCTAAGGGCCATTTCCTTTATTTTCATAAAAGCATTTCAATGTGCATCTGCAGCAATTCCCTGCTAGACCCATAAAAGCTCCTCTTTGGGCACCAGGCCAGAACCTGCCAAGGGTGTTGGGAGGATCCTGACTTGCTGCAGGAGTGGCAAACTGGAGAGGAGCTAAGACTTCCCAGGTGAAAAACAAGTGCAATTTAATTCACACTGCAACCATTGCCAGAAAGTATTTTCTGTGGCAGAAAATGTAGTACAACAACCCATTTTCTTATAAAGCCGAAAGTGCAGGAGGAAACAACTTTGAAACTACAGCAAATACACCTGAACTGTTTCTGAGCAGACTAAAACTGTATTAAAACCCACTACAAATCTTCTAAATGAGCACTTTGCATTATTTGCAGACATGCCATCTTGAGCTGTGATCCCATCACAAATCTCAAAGGAGGACAGTGAGCATCTGGACCCTGAAGATTTTGAAGCAATATCCAGTGAAGGAAAAAGGGAGAGCAGGAAGCTGACTTCATTTGAATGAAACTTGAAATCTACACTCTTCAATAGTTTTGGGGGCACCATGGTACTGGAGGGTCTGTTTTTTTGAACACATAGTGAAATGGAAGTTCTGACAAGCTCAAGGATTCAGGATGTTATGGCAATTCTCTGCAGGAGCACAAGTGTTAACACTTCATTAATCAGATTTCAATTGATTACACTGCCCTCACTGCTGTTTCACTTTTAATAGGACAATTTTTTTTTTTTTATCCTTCCAATCCCCCAAAATATATGTTGAATGTATCTGCTTTAGAATACATCAGACTTCACTGGAGCTGTTGCTGCATTTTAATGGCTAAAACAATTCTTCCAAGTCACTTAACTTTCTGACAAGGTGCTGTAACAGCTAAACAGCAAAGAATTGTGAAACTGCAGGAATTGCCAAGATAAAAAAAATTCCATAGGTACACAGTGCTTTTCGTATTTACAGAGCACACACAGAACAACAGGAGAGCAAACCCTCCATTTCTTGTAAGCTGTCAACAGTGATACTGATTTACACCAGTGTTCCATTCTCTTATCAGCAAATACTGGAGCTGCTGACCATTTCACTCGGTACTGCAGGGCTGTACATTCAGCACTGTAATTTATATCCACGCCAGTGTGTCGCAAATTTATTTCTATTTGGACTGTTCCATCACCTTTCCTGAGCAATGTAAGGCAGTCTCATTGTAAATGAGAATTAGGGCATTGTTCACTTAAGAATTATTCAGTGAGTTATTACAGGGCACACACATTATCCTGAAATTTATTTCTGAAATTACCAAAAGCCCTAAAGTTGAATTTATGTGGTGGTGAGTGAGCCAGCAAGCCCTACTATTGAGTTCTGCATTTGGGTCATGCTCTGAAAGCTCAGCATGTGGGCAGAAAAAGCTTGCAACTACTCACAGTTCAAATGTAGATACTAATGCAAATTAATTATAAATTCTGGTTTGGTAGTGTTCACAGCCAAGTTAGAGATGCCCACACAAGGAATCAGTAACACAGTGGTGACTGCTCCCATTCAATGCTTGAATAATTACACACTAAGAACCAAATGGGTAAACATTCATCCACCCACTTTTCTTTAATTTGGTGAAGACCAGATGATAACAACTTTAAAAATCTATTAAATGTAGGTACCAACCCACAGAAAATCACACATCTGTGATCATTTTCCATGCAGAACCACTGATGATTCTGCCAAGGAACTCAAGTAGGACCACATCAACATCTGTCTGGAGCAGCTGAAGACACACAGACAATCTGGAATACCCACATTGTTTCAGATGTTGATTTCCATCTTATTCTCCTGCAGATGAGTACAATATTCTGTACTCAAGTGTCTGTTTAGAAAACAAAACCAGGATTTGCAGAATGGGAAAGAGGCACATTATCCACGGAAATCTGACCAGGAAATAAGTCATGAAACAAGTTCAAGTAAGACACGAGCAAATTTGTGGTACATTCACAGAAGGTTGTGTGGCAGGAAATAAAGATCTTTAATAGTAAAAACACCACCCACACTGTGATAGGAGGTGTCACAGGTAGATGCATTCACATAGTACTGCATATTTAAAGTGTCTCACAGTGGTTTTCAATTAACTACAAAGATGTTAAAACACAGATGCTGCATCCACTGTGAAATGAGACAGAACCTCTTGTTGGAAAATGAGGAGGTTCTCTAATACTGACAAGCCCAAACACATTTGGCTACTAGGAATTACAAAAAGCCTGTGTCAGGAGGGGTACATAAACAAAGGTGAGTGGGCAAAATACTTCCAGAGCACCACCAAAAAGTCAGTTTTGTACAGATGAAGGCCAGAAAAATAGTCCCATGAGATTTCAGAGATTTGCTTTAATTTTTTCTCCAAAAAGCTGTAGGGAAGCTATTATCAAAACTTCAAAAGAAAAAAACCCCAAACTTGGAGATTTCTGGGGTTTCCATTTGCTAGCTGTAAGAATATACAATAATGACTTTATGTTTATATTACCAATAAAACCTCACTGCTTATTAAGCAGAATTTCAGTGAGAACTCTCATCCTCCATCAGGAAATAATACCTCTTTAAGATATTCATGTTAAAATAGAAAATAATTCTCATGACTTCATGTCTTGCTTTACAACATTAAGGTATTTACAGAGCAATGATATTTTACTGCTAAATTATGGAAACCTTATTTCAAATGTCAGCATTGTTCAAACATCCAGTGACAATACATCACTGGGGTACCAGAAATGTGGGATTACACTGCTGTGTTGAGATAAGTAGTAAAATCTAATAAGGACGAACTGTTTCCACTTAAGAAATCTCAAATATAAACAAATATTTTTTCCTAAAAGGAAAGGAATTGAGGCTCACAGGAACAGCCTCTGGAAAGGCTGATAGGACATACTGATAGCAATAGCAGTCTTCCCAGTGATTGATGATAGAGATAATGGTTCATACATCCATACACTTAAATGGCTGTCTTTCCCCATGACTGCTGTCTAATTAATGTGAGCCATCATTCATATAAAAGAAAAATTTTGCTTCTGGAGAAAGAAAAAAAAAAAAAGCAAAAAAAAAAGCTGCAAACTGCCAGCAGTGACAGTGCTAGAAACATGCCAATTAGAGTGATTTCTGCCACACAGCAAAAGGGCACAAAACACTGGTTTCCAAGCAACTGACATTATAAAGTATTAAACACACTGGAAACTAAAATTGGCAGATAAACACTTCACCTTCTCAGCACTGTCTTTGCTTCTTAACTCTACGTTTCCTCTCCTGCCTGTTCCTATAGACTCCCCTGTACCTTCCAGTGAATATATGCTCTAAGGGATGCCAGCTTATCACACTCCTAACCACTAAACATCTTCTGTCTGCATATATTTGAGTAGCACTGGGACACATTCACAGGTAAGGACAGACAAGGTCGTAACCAGAACTCCAAAAATAACACATTAAAGTCTTTCAGTACAGGCTGCCATTTCAATCACATTGAAATGGTTTTCTACTAGAGGGAGATCCACAACCACTATGAGGAAAAGAAATAGGAGAAACTGCTCTTCAGGTTACAGTCAGTCTGTTGTTCCAGGCAGGAAGGATGGATTAGGAAAGGCTGGGCTTTCTGCATGCAGAGTGACTTTTAGAGATCTGCCTTCAGGAAACTTGCACCATTTTAAAGAGCGATCCAGTTCCTAATTTAAACCAGAAAAAGCAGCTGGTTGAACACTGCTGAACTGCCAGCAGTTTCACATTTTGCTTTATCTAACCAGCACAGCCCAGGGAAACAGGAGCACGGAGGCAATTCCCTCAACCTCTGGCTAATTCCATGCAGAGGTTCCGTGTTTGCAGGTAAGGGCTTGGCTGGCTCAGGGAATAGCACAGACACTTCCCCTTTGGGCTTGCAGCTCAAAGCTGTCAATTCCTAGACACTGAGGGTGACCACAACTTGTCCTTTTTACATGGCACCTGTGCTTACGTGACTGTTCTGGCAAAGCTTCCAGTCTCTGTCATTTTTCATACCTCCTTTTTACACACACAAAAAAGGTGTTTTCAGCCAGTTTCATTTGAAGCAATATGCTTAGTTTTAAATACTAATTTTTGTGAAAAGGAGTGTGTCCAGTACACTTGCTTGGTGGGCTGAATTGGTCTCAGAAGTGGTTTATGGCAACCTGCTTTTATTTATGGATTAACCACTACAAGTTTCCAATAGTTTTGTAGTCTCTCTTGCTGTGTAGCTGTTCTTAATGCTTCTGCAATTTTTTAAAGACTTCTACTTTCTTGGTCCTTATACATGCAAGCATGGATAACATTATTTCTGGATCCCATTTACAGGTGTTACTGGAACAAAGCAATAAGGCAGGATCTCCCTCAGAGCTCAATGTCATTTTGAAGAGCCTGTACTGCTTGAGTTTACTTAGTTCTAGTAAAAATAGCAATAGAAATGAAAACATAATTCTTAGCTCAAAGCCACAGATATTTGAATGCTCAAGGACAACAGCAGTGTCTTTCCTACCATACTGTATTCCACCCACTGAATCCAACACTGGGAAGTACTAAGCAAATTCCTTCCCAAGTTTCCATGCTGTGTGGGGGTACAAGGATATGCAGGAGGGGACAGGAGTCTCCTGGAGTGACTGGGCACAGCTCATCAGGGAGCACTTTGTACCTGGGAATAGAGACTGACAGTTTTGAAAGATGAGTGGTTTGCATTCTGTCTCATCATCCTCTTTTATATCATCATGAGGACTCAAGAAAGTGTAAGAGAACATTACTGACAGGAGGTATGAGGTAAGCATTATAAGGTTTATCTTTAGTTTAATTATGTTTTTAATGTGTAAGGCAGAATATTAAAGCTCTATGACAGCAGCTAAGTCTGTTCTGGTAATGATTCCACTAACATTTCTGAGATAATTTTAAAATTCCTATGACTCTGCTATGTCACTGTGATCATTACAAAAACTTCCTCACACTTCGTTCCATTATACTCTTTCATACAGACAAGCTGCAGGATCACAGATTCTACTTCCTGTGAATATGTATCAATTAACATCCAATTAAGACAACTGCTGGGTGTCCTTTTCAATCAGGAGGAAAAAGCAGCAAAAAACAAATCCACAAAGGTCATTTGTATTCACTGACTCTCTGTAGTAAGTATCAGCATGCTGCTCTGCTAGCTTGACTGCTTTAATTGAGATTAAAAAGTTGCTGTCCTGGAGAAGAAAACTCCAGTTTTCTTCTTTATTTCTTGCGCCTTCCATTCTGCCTTTTTTCCTAATAAATCTACTTTTTTAATGTCTGAAATTATTACAAGAAGCATTGCTGACATGGCCTTTGATCCAAACCAGCAGCATGGTCATTCTTATTTGAAATTATGTTCTCCTGCAACTTCCTATTTCAATATTTGGTTAAAACATGCGTGGGGTTTGATTTCTTTGCCATTTTTGCTGTTGCTTTTTTTCCCTGGATTTAGCCAAAGTAACAAAACCTTAAAGTGAATGGCTAACATGGTTTCATTGTGAAAATATTTCCACCCAGGCATGGGAAATCACGTGAACTTAGTTTTGAATGCAGCCGTGAGTGAAATGTGTGGGACTAGAAGATGGCCGAGAGATGTTTAACAGGGGGGAGTTTCTTACTTACCAGTCCTTCAAACTCTGCTTGGGATGTTCAAATTAAGTTGGGTTCTTTCCATCTTCTGTATCAGGAATAGAAGGGACTCTGCAACCCAAATTTTATATGCAAGAACAGTTTCACAGAAGCCACTGTCCTCAGTGGCTTGGAAGACAGGTCTGGTGAGGACTGATCAGTCAGTTCTGCTGCTGATGTACATAAAGGACCACAATCACGTCTGTCCCTTTAGCAGCACTGGCTGCTGTTGGGTGGGCAGGGATGAAAGACTAAAATCAGGGAGTTTAATCACTCAGGGAAAAAATATGATATCAAAACACATTAAGATCAAATCTATTCACATCATTAAAAATATACCTGTAATATAATTTTGCAGGTTGCGTTACCGTTAAAAATTCAGTGGAAGGCAAATCTGCATTTATCATAATGTGGCCCAGGAAACAAATGTCCTCAGTAAAATCAGACTAAACAGTCCATCTGTTAGAGAGAACAACTGCACTCCCCCAGAGTAATGGGCTGCTGGTCACAAAAAGCCTTTCCCTGGAGATTCTAATTTAGTAGGTCAACTTTGAAATTAGAAATAAAATCAGAGAAGCAGAGGCAGCACTGAAGTCTGGAAGAATTAGTAAGGTGAGTAGGATATTTACTTCTCTGAGACATCCAAAGTTCCAATTGAAGCTGTAAAAGTGACAATTAATCTTACATCCCCAGTTTGACTTCCATAATTTAGCCCTGAGAGTAATAATATTCATTCACCTAATCAGTGCTGTAGAGATGAACAGGACAATGCTTGCACAGACTTGAGTACTAGGCATTATAAGATTTATCAGATTAGCATTCCTAAAAGTGTAAGAGAGTGGTAATAAGATTTAAAAAAATAATTCAATTAAAATAATAAGAACAAATATTACCAATGTGTAAAAAACCTGTCACTTGCATTGAAATGAGTGGTCCATCCTGCTTCACCTAAGTGCCTACAAATCAATGTGTTACTATTTAAGCTGAGCATGTCTTTTAATACCAATTAAATGAGGGTAATTTGTATCCTAGAGAACACTTGCAGTTATTTCTCCTCCTACTCATTTGAAAATAAAGAATGCAAAACAACTAAAAGCAAGCTCCAAGCACCTGCAACTCGTAGATCAAGAAGTAAAGGGATCTTTGACAGGTTATCATCAAAAGAACTTTAACTTGACCTCAAGGAGACAATCCCTCTGAAACTTAGCAGAGAATAATGACTGCAGGCAAACATAACTAACAGTGCATTTATGGCAAAACCAAGTCATGCTTTACTAAAATGGCTTATCCAGCCTTCAAAATACATAGGATTTATTATTTTGTTTACAGTTTATTACTATTTTCAGTCAAGTTTATAAAGGGAAAATCCACTAAAACTGATTCAGTTGACTAAGTGAATAATAAAAATAATTGGGGGGAGAGAAGGATAAGAAGGGAAGTATGTGAAATCTAATGGTACCACAAGTAAATAGTATAAAATTTAGAAACTGCTCTCACATAAAAATTTGGACATTTAAACCACTTGAATTTCACTTTATTTTGAAATGTAAAGCTCTGGTTTCTCTACAGCAGTACATGCAAAGAAGCTGGTTTAACTTCCTTGACTTTTACGCAGTTAATCTCAAACAAAGCAAGAGCGTAATTTTTCTTCAATATATGCTGATACAATATCCCACGTTGTCTCGACTGCCACATTTGCTTAGATTTAACCTAATTATTAAGTCGTTATATAGATGTCTGTCTTATTGCTGCTTGCTTTAATTCAGCTTTTTTTCCCCCAGTGAATGCTCTTCAAAGACTTAAAGTCTCAGAAGCTTGTAAACACTCGTGTAATTTGTACCCTGCTGGGGCTGGCAGGGGTAATTTGTCAGTTTTATTTGCAGCAGGCTGTAACTAAACCCTGCCAGATGTAAATCATCTTTTTGTACTCTTTGCTGTTCAATTGCAAATGAATCTCTTTCCTTAGATTAACACTCCCATCGACGAAGTCAGAAGTTTCCAGAAAAATTTAGAAAGCCCTGGAGTCCCCTACTGCTAGGCTTATCTTGCAGTTTAGCAACTGTTTAAGGTAATTCCAAGAAAACAGAGTGGTCTCTGCAGGCAAGTTTGGAGTGCAAGCAGAACTTTTAAGTGCCACGGGAAAGCAGAATGAAGCCTCAGTACTCAGCTAAAGCAGCACCTGTAGTGGCAGTGGTGACACCTGGGTGACAACACATTTTTACATATTAAGAGTACGAGTGCCTAAATGGGAGCGTACTCTGCCAAAGCCTGCTCTTGATAGACCCCCCTGTGTGGGGGTGTTTTGTTTCATTTGCTTGGTTTCTAATGTTTACTTATTTATTTAAATGAGACCATAAGAAATGTCCTGCTGGACCAGAAATTTCTTGTGTCTAATGGCAATAGAAGGTGGTTTCTAGGAAAAGAATGTAAAACCTTGTACAGCCCTGCCTGACTAACTTTTCTGTGTGGTTTGGGTTCCTTCCCTTGACTCAGATCCATTCCCAATTCTTTAAAGGGGAACAGCATCCTCCCTGGTTCCTGTGGATCAGACTGAAAGTCACCAAACTGAAAATAAACATTACAGCATCAGTTAAGAAGCAGCTCAGCACAGAGAAGGTATGTGCAGTCTCAGGGTTCGGTTTCAATCACCAAATATTTTCTGAGCTGGTCATCACCTTGACAGCATCGTGTCATCTCACAAGCATGGAAACAAGTCTGAATTCAAGTCTGACAGAGATCTTGCAGGAAGTTGAAAACACACGACCTTCATTAAAACACCAAGTAGGGAGAAGAGCTTGTTCAATGGCCTAGACTTAAAGAACGGCTGCTGTGAGTGCTGATGGATTAACAAACTACAAAACTTACGCATAATTTTCAAAACAAAGTGATGCAAATAAATTTTTCTCCTGAGATGCAAACTAGAGCAAAAATGTCTCCACCAGTCTGGCATAGAAAAACTTTGTATGCCAGGAAGTGTGTTTGGTGCACAAATAGATTCACATAGGAAGTACCTGTGCAAAGTACATGTGTGCTTTATATATTGTTATGCTTAAATGCATAAGAAATGTAACTTTTCTCTTGGGAGTCTATTGTATAGACTACTGTGTCTAACATAAAAAGAATATACAATTTCCAAACCCAGGAATAGAAAATTACTTACTTGTAGCTGCTTTTCCCTGAAGATACACTTTGTCATAAACCTCTGTTCTGGGTCTGTGCTTTCACCCCCAAGGAAGGCACAGACCCATAAAAACCCCTCAAGTCAGACACAAGCATAGTTTTGGGACTCCCTCAACCATCAATTCATTCAAGTGGAAAAAAACCTCACATTCCTGCCTATTAAAAAAAATATACAGGTAGATTAATAAAAGACTTCAGATCACTCAGCCGTGTCTGGAGTTCAGGCTAAAAAGAACATGAAAACATTAATTCCTTCCTGCACGAGTTTTAGATCAAAGGGCTCATTCACTGATTCCAGGCAATCCAAAGCTCCAGGCTCCCAGAATTTGTGTCCATGCACTCAAGGTAGAGCAAATGCACAAAGAAGAGGGCCCAGCAGACTCAGAGCTGTGGCTGGAACACTTGCTGTGCTGTGTAGCTTTTGCACAACAGAGCAAAGCCCAAGAACATTCAGGTACTTAAAAAAAATTGGAGGAGAACATTTTGCTTTTTGGAATCTTGACTGAAGAAGGCATAAAACTCTTTAAAAAAATTGTGTTCCTATCTAAGATTTCAGCAGAACAAAGGTTCAAAATGTAAAGAGCAGTGACTTGGGCTTGACCCTGCTGGAAATGCCAACCAGAGATTACTGGGCATAATCAGCATGGAGAGTTTCTTACACAGGACTGTAAGGGAAATAAAAATTAAGTATTTGTCATTACGTTAATTTAGTAACCACTATTTGACATATTTTTTCCATGGATAAAAGTTATTTATTGTAACAATTTGTAATAAAAAGCAGGTTTAGAATATTAAATGTCTTCATCTGTGGAAAGAGGCTTTCAGAAGTAGACTGGATTTTGGAAATGAGTGACCAGACGAAGCATTTAAAAAAATTATATATTTCCAGCATAAAACATAAATATTTGTAACTTCATTACTGTACACCCAAGAACACAACTGATCTACCTATGAATAATGCTAAAAGACAAATAATTATTTCCTCTGATAAGCCCTTCTAAATGTCACAGTACTCTTGAAGGTAGAAAGGTGCCAGATGGATGGAACAGACTTTGTGGGTGGAACACCTTCAGAGAAGTTGCTTCAGAAGCAAATTGGTTTTAAAAACAGAAGTTTTCATATTTTGGGCAACATTCAATTTGTATCAGGGGACATGGCTTTTGAGAGTTCAGTGAAAAATCCAATAAATTCTAAGTATTTGAACACCCTTTGATATTTTTTCTCCTTTTCAGCTACCATTTGCTTAAGGCTGTCTTCCATGGCATGTCTGTAATCCAGAACACCACTTTCTCAGCACCATCCCACAGCACAAAATATAACAGCTCCCAAATCCATGAACTTGTGCCAGCTTTCTCATCATTTCTGCTACATGGAACAGAGTGACACTGACAGGATTTTTTTTTTTTAATTTTTTTTAATTACACACATTGTATTTAAAGAAAATATTAGAAGAAACCTGACTTGGATATTCCAGAAAGAGAGAATTTCCAGTCTGCTTTGTTCGTGACACTTGGTTTTGTTTTTCAGAAGCAGCTAAGTGTTGGCAGGAGCCAGGTACCATCAGTTCTCCCCCTGATGGCACAATTAAAACGAATTAAAATTCTTACACGCTCGCTCTCCACTGAGGGCCAGGAAGGGTGGGCGGGAACGGAGCCCTCAGGTTTCAATGGCGGGAAAGGAGCGGCGCCGTGACCACGGGCACGGTCTGGAGACGTTTAACCACAGTCATTTAAAGTGTTTAACGCCACAGAGATTGAAATTTTGTTATCTCGGGAGCAACACTTCATTTTCCCCTGCCTCTGGCCAGCGAGCTTTGCCAGGCCCTGGGGAAAGGGAAAGAGCTGTGACCCACCCCAGCCTTCCTCAGCTCACCGCACCCCCTCCCCTCAGGCATCAGGGTGATTCCTCTCAGGACACAAAGAAAATCTTCCTTTCCTGCAACATTATTCATGTATTGGAGAGGTGCAATCCGAGCTTAAAACGGGACGTAATTATAGAACACTAGAACTCTCTCTTTTTTTAATTCGCTGTGCAGTTATAAAACCAGAAAACACTGCTGGAGTGTCTCATTTGTTAAACTCTACAATGCATTATTGTGACAATCTGAAGAGTCTTTGCAGCTTGGGTGTTGGTGGGTTTTTTTTTAGTGTTTTCAACTTAAGAAGGCTTTCATTATAGCTCATCTAATTTGCTTTAAGCCTGTTGCAGCGATCATTTCCTGATGTTAAAAAAAAAAAAGCTCATACAAGTCCATATGTAAGAAACAATAAATTAAAAAAAATCATAAAGTAATACATGAGACATCATCATAAAGTGAGATTACATAAGGAAATGACGCTAAAGTTTTCCTGTGGGAATGGTTATGGTGCTTTTCGAGGTGGAATTCGGCAGCTGCAGGTGAGAGGAAGGCAGCCAAGCTGCAGTGCTACTGCAGCAGGTGGAGCTCAACGCCCTCTCATCGTCCTGGACTCAAATCCCAAGAACCTGGAGGCGACCAGAGCACAGGGAAGCCCTGGCATTCCTGCTCTCTGCCTTGGATAACACTCCCTGCGATCTCCTCACCTCTAGAAAGAAAAATGCAGGCTCCTGAAAAAAAAAAAAAAAATTCTTTCAGTCAAGCCCCTCTTGTGTAGACTCTAGATTTCACCCCAGCAATTCCCAAATACTTCCACTTTCTCTTCTACATAATTCTGGAGGTTAAAAATTCCTCAATTCTGACAAATCCATCCTTTTGTTAACATTATCTCCATGTCACACACCTGTCATCTTTGTAGATGTCATTGTCTTAAGTTTTGAAATTTTTCCGATTTTGTTTGTTTGTTTGTTTAAGCTGGTGAAGGAACCTGTTTCCTCTGAATTAATGAAGTTCTTTCATTCTGGGTAACTCATTAAGTTTATATGTTGTGTCAAAACTAGCAGATTGACACACCTATTTCACTCTTCTTCCTGAAAATATATGACTCAACCAGGAGTATTATGATAACATTTGCAAACTGAATGTGTTTTGGTGAAAATAAATCAGCACAGCCTCATCACGAGCAAACATTTAGTCATCCAATGCAAGATCAACCTCAAAAAATACATTTTTTGATTTTATGAAAATCTTTAGGCAGCTTTTGTAAAGCACTACATACAGAGATGGCTGCTGCAGTTCTGCAGGCAGGATTCTAAATGTTGAATTTTAAAGGCAATATTCTAGCCAAGCACTCAGGAATTTTTTTCCCCTGTTTCTTCTTTTATTGCTGCTGCTCAATACTGACCCATCCTGCCCTCTCACTAGAAAGTGGGAACACAGAACAGACATCAGGACCAAAAGAGAATTTTCAATTAAACACAAGAGGCTCCAAGACAAAGGATGTGACAAGGAATAGACTGCAGAAAATTTAGGTTTCTTTCAGAGCAACAGTATTTTAGTACTTAGGAAAAAAGAAGGGAAAAAGCCACAACTAAATCTGCAACAAAGACAAGACGCCTGATTTGTTAAGGCTGTGCTGTGCCATATCAATAATGCAAAGCACTTTGCAGTTGAGGATCTCAGTTGCCAAGGGGAGCACTTGGTAAGAGCTGCTGCAGCAGCTTCCACGATGCTGCTCCGGTCAGAACAGGGCTGGCACCCACGGAAAGGGGCCTCATCCCACTGTTTTTCCATGGCAGTTTTAATGAGCAAGGCAGTTCCAGTCGGGCTGGGTGTCCCTCTGCACTCCAATGAACATGTTACTGTCAACGGAGACACATCAGCCAAATGGAAGGAGACAGCTCAGAAGTCAGACAAAGGTTGCCTGCTAGTGAGAGCACGAGGAGGAAACTCGGAATAAATAGATTCAATTTCATGTCTGTCAGGAATTTCCTCTGACACCCTAAATAAAACATTTAGCACCTTATCCCAGCTAGCAGAGGCCTTTTCTTGACCGTGATGAATTCCACAGCTCATCGTGCCTCCACTTCCTGTGCCTGGAATGGGAAATAAAACACTTCCATAAACATCCACAAAGCATTCAGATATTATAGTGATGGAAAGCACCTGCACAGAAAAAAAACCCTGTTCTCATAACAAAACCATCTTGAATAGCTTTGTATTGTTTATTCCATCTATTTGCTTCCATGCCTCATAATCCTATGAGACATCTTTTTTTTTTTTTCTATTTTCTTGTCTCCAAGGATTATTTAGTAATTCTGGCAAGGTTGGTAAGTTTTGTAAAATAATTGGATCACATTAATCACAGTTGCAATATTATTGCTATTGGTGCATTTATCCTACAGTAACTCTGAACCCTTTAAGCAACTACATAGTTTGATCCGCCATCTTTATAGTCTTTGTAAACTCTTTTCCTTTAGATGATTTTAAAATTTTAAAATGTGTCCTTGGAAGTCAATACAAATAAGGAAGAAAAAAGAGTTTCCACTTAGGTATGGCATCTCTATATACCACCTACTTTGTCTTCTGTTTCTGTCATTTATGTGGTCTTTGGATATTGTGCCTGTGATTAGATATTTGCAACCCTCCCAGACATCTTTGTGCACATTTTTGGATTTTTGGTTGCTTACTGGCAATGACAATGTTGCTCAGCCTTAGATAATGTTTTCTAGATATCTTCCTCCTACTTAAGTCAAAATTACAAATGTTCTTGCCAAATCTCCCTGAATACCAAATGTCCCAAAGCCATTTTCAATTGCCAGAAATCCATTCTACCAGAAATTAATGCAATCACTGCTAAACAGAAAAAAAGAAAACCCCATCTGCACCATAATACTGCTCACTTCCCCCTTGCTATTAGAGTTCAAAACAGATTACAAAAGTGCTGAAAAGAACCCTTCAGGCACAAAGGACACTCAGAAAGCAGAAACATCCATAAACATATTTTAAAAATTGGTTTCTTACTCCTGCTAGTCTAACACAGGATTTCTTATTGCAATGTTATGCTAAAAACATGAGAGTTCATGAACCAAGGCAGAAGTACCTAATAAAATTATCAGATCGATATCTGCTACAGCACAGACTCTCTATTCAATCCAAAAACAGAAAACAAAGAAAGAACATGTTATTCTGTTTTATTTCAGAGTGAGAGCAAAGTTAATTTGAAAAAGAATTGGGAGAAGACACAGCTGGAGAGCAGAGTTTCCAGCCTCAGGAAATTCAAGGAAATGTAATTGAGAACAAATTATCTCTTTAATTACTTTTGACCAAATCAATAAGAAGCATGGAATAAAGAGCATAATGGCTGCCACCTGGTAGAGGACTAAGAACACCAAAGTTGAAAAGTAACACAAAACTAAAACACAGCTGTGGTAACGACAATCAGAGCTCTTACCAAAAAAACCCCACCCACCCCTCCACCCCCCCAAAACAAAACAAAACAAAACAACCCAAAAAACCCCACCAAAAAACAGTGTGAAGGGTATTAGCTTGATAAACAAACAGTGCCTGAAGAAGTTAATGGTTGTTTTTGGCCACTTCTCACTCTTCTCAGCTGTGAAGACTGTTAATATTTCACTATGTTGTCCATTCCCAAAATATCCCATCATTACTCAGGAATCAGAAAGAAGAATCCCCAAGACCTCTCATTTCCTCCTGAATCTCCATTACTTCTCCTGTGCTGGCTTTTATTTACTGAACGCCGCTGTAGGAATTCTTTACTGTTTGAGTTTAAGGCAAGCACTTATTCTTGTCAGTGTGTTAATGAACCAGAGCAAGATCTTACCTCTCCCTTGGCTTCATTCCCAGGTCTGAGCAGGAGTACTCACACCCAGAGGTCATGTGTGTGCAGCTAAGCAGGGCTGGATGAGACAGAGTCCCCTGGCAAGGCTGAGATGGAGGGGCTGCAGGGGCTGCACTGGCATCCAGCAGCAGTGAAGGAAAGCAGCCTATCTTTAATAATTAATTACTAATACACAGTCCCCATTTCCACAGTAGTTTAGCAGTTCAGCACCTTTAAGACATTAATCCTCACAGCAGCAAGGTGGCATTATGCTCTTTGTCTCGCTGAAGAATGAGAGTGGAACAGGGCAAGTGCCTTGTCCTGGCTGCTCCAAGCAGGTCAGTGAACCCAAAACCTCCATCTCAGCATGGAAGCCCCGGATCCCCTCACACAGCCTGACTGAATGTTCCAGCATTTGTCACTGTCACTGAGGAACATGTGAGGAGGCAAATTGCTGAACCTCCTCCTCTCTCCTCAGCCATGTTTTAGTTTAACATTCCACAACTGTTCTTCATGTGGCTGCTGGGCACTGGGGTTAAAGCAGATTTCAGATGTGCTGTCGACACCTTGCCCTCTGCCTTTTTCTCTTTCTTATCGCAACTCCTTGGGGACCTTAAGATCTTCAGTGTTTCAAACAGTTTCTGTAAAAGTCTTGGCACCTGTATGTGAACAGGAAAATGTGTTCATTTCATGGGCTGAGTAAATGAAATTTCACTCTGATGTGACCTTTGCTTGGATATTTTTTCTTGGAGGGAAGCAGAGTGGTCATTTTCCATCTCCAGAATCCTGCATCTACATTCACAGCACACATGCTGGGATGGCTGGCTCAGCTGATCTGTTCACCAGCTCCTCACGAGGTGTCTGATAGTGATCATCTGCTTTATCCTCTTCACAGTACATCTGTGAGATGAAATTCTAGAAGAAACTAAATTTTACAGCACTAACAAAGTAGCATCAAGCTGGCCTGTAACGGAGCACTAACTTTTACAGGTCCTTCACACAGGATCAAACCTGCAAATGGAGCATCTTTGTTGTCTAAAACCACAGTCACATTAGCCAGAAGTTTAAAATAAATGAAAATTTGAGATTACAAGACAATTTTCCCCCTAGGAGTATACGTCTTACAGTTTTTGCATAGGTCTTACTAAAGTGCAGACATGCATAAATGTTATTAATTCTTCAGTGAAATAGAGCTGACTTCTACTACAAGTACCATCCTTGGCCCAGAAAAAAAAACCCCTCAGAAAGATGAACTACTTCTTATTTCATTATCTGACATATAATGGGAAAAAAAACATCCAAGTGCCAACACAATGTAGACAGTACAGTGAGATGTGCTATGTAGCTGGAGGTGAAAGAAAGGGGCTTTGGAGTCCTTGTTCCTGTAAGCAGCTGTATCCCACTTAGCGAGTAAATGGATTTCTGGCCAAAGCCATTGTCACCACTGAGCCCATTCCCACAGAAAAGCATTCCCTGAGAGGTCCTGGGAGCAACCACAAACCACCTCACCGGTTTTGTCCATAAATAGAAAAACTCGTTCTGCAAACAGAAATGAACATTTTTCATAAGAACTAAAAATCATTTTAACCCCCAACAACAAAGAAAAACATATTAAAAAGATACAATGACAGGCTTCCTGGAATAACTGTCTCAAACAACAGCTGGCCAAGTATGACAGATTCACATAGAAGAAAGAGATGGCTGTGCTTTGTAACAGACATAATTTCAAACCCAGATCTCAGAACTCCCTTGATCCAAAGAAAAGGTTTTTTAGTTGGCTTAGGGACAGAAAAACTATTGGTAGAATGAACAACTAATTATGGTTAAATTCACCTCTGGAAGGAACTGGGGGTGCAAAACCAGCCCTGTAAGCAGAACACACATACTTTTAAAAGGATGCAGTTTTCTCATCACATCCAGATAGACAATATCCTAATGCACAAATTACAGATTCTCTCCTTGAAGAACACAGGCAGATGAATCAGAATATCTCAGCAAATTGGCAAATACAAAATTTGTTTGGTGTTACTCTGCATGCAGTGATATACCTAAGGTCAGACTGCAACCCTCCATATGGAGGAGTTAGACAACAGGAATAATGTAGTAGGATCGTTACGGAATTTATCAAATTATGTTTTGTCTATCAAAACTTCAACTTCTACATTTATATTTCACACTGTCTAATCTTTTTGAGATTCTAAACCTATTTCAAAACCTCAGATGATTGAGTTTGTATAATGAGAAATTTAATGACCTGTAAAGTGAGTGCATCTGCCAGCCCTAAAAAAGTCATATTTTCACCACACGCACGTCACAATATGGGACTGATGGTTCCACTGTTACTTTTCCAGGCATCCACTCCTGTTGCCTCCTTAAAACAAACATACATTTTGGGATGTAAGTTGAAGGCTAAGAATATTAAAATGCTTAAATATTTCTTACAATATTTTTCCAATAACACTTTGTAGACAAATATTCACATTCTCTAAGTAAACTGAAAATAGAGAGTTTGCAAACAAAAAGATAAGCAAATTCTGAGTACTGTTTAGTCTCACTCAAGCATATTTTTGTCAAAGGGTCAAATTCTGTGCTGGAATAAAAATCCTGATTGAATATGTATTTTGACAGGGATGAATATGATCCATATTGCAACAGCAGAATGAGTGTGTATCCAAAGACTGGCTGGCACCAGCTCCATCCACAGTAAACATGAGACAGATGAACATGTCAAGAAAAAGATCTTAGTGGCTACGTTTTATGCAGGATTACAGAGCACCCTTTAATCCTGATACAAACTCCAAATCACCCTCTATAGCTATGCATACAGAATGTGCTTTAAATGTAACACGCAGAAGAACACAATTTAAATGTAACATACAGAACTCAAAATGACCTCTCTTTATTATGAGTTCGTAATTTATATTAAAACTTTAGCATTCAGGCACACACATCCAAGCTGGACATTGGTTTATATTCGTTAACATTCTGGCCCAGATGTGTTTGGTCTACTGCAAACAAAGCCCTGTCTGTGACATTAAAAAATATTAGTATTTAGGTGCTACCCTACACTCCTCACAAGCGATGCTCAGTGCGAACTGCTGAAGTTCTGACACGTAAGTTAAGGGAATAAGTCCCAAACTCGCCCGCTTTTCTGAAGGACAGCTATTTTGAGCAGCAGTTTGTGGTGGCCCTACCAGCTGCACACACAGCCTGCCTTGCATCTGTGGCTCATTCTCTGTGAGCGTTGCCTTTGTTTTGATTTCCTAGTTTGTGTCCCATTAGTTTTAAGGCTGGATGTCACACTGCCATTAAATCACTGTTTTGGAGCAGCGGTGTCTCCCAGCTGACCTCAGAGCAAAGGCACAAAGACTTGCATTCTCTCCACTTTCTCTGGCAAGCCAGGGCTGCTGAGAGCCTCCAGCTCACACAGCAAACTTGCTCTGACTCACCACACACCAACCCAGATCTCACACAGATAACAACAACGAACATTAATTTACGAGAACAGCTCGAAGTGGAAATACCTGAAGGGAAAAAATTACATACACAGTATTTCACTGAGAGCAGCTTCTCAAAAGGGAAGGATTCAAACATTTCTGATGAGCTAATGGAAACAACAAAGTGACTGTTTGGAAAAGGTTTTTAGGGGGTTAGTTTGGGGGGGGTTTTTACATGTTTTTATCTGCTTTCACTAAGAGATGAAGTTAGCTCACCATCAGCAAGAGTAATTTCTGACCATCAGACAATGAAGCTAAATGAATTTTGTGCTTCTGAGCTTTTAGAAAAAGTCAGGGAAAAAAACCAAAGTAGAGCTTTCATCTGATGAACCTGGACAGGGATCACTAGGATCCTGCCAAGGTTTAATTTCTCATTTTTCATGGATTAACATCATTGTTTATACAGTTCAGGCTGTTGCATAGTGACACAGGCTCTAAACAGGGGGACAAGAAACAAACCCAACCAAACAAATAAAAATTCCAAGATGCAGCAGTGGCTCTGATGAACTTCTTTTACAGAAATCCACCTATGAGTTTCCCCAACAATGGCAGCAGTTGTGGAGCAGAGCTTGGGGGGGTGAGGAGCCTCCAGTGATGTACAGCTGCCTGCACAGAGGAGTCAGCTCTCTGAACTGTGATGAGCAATTTGTCTCACAGCTTTGATCCGCTGTCTCTTTAGCTGACACTGACTCCAGGAATTAATTTCTAACATTTCAAGGTAACCTAGTAGAAAAAAATGGAAGTAGTGTGCAGCAGATATCTGTGGATAACCTATCACCTGCTGCAGGTGTTGAGAGCAAAGTTAAATATCTCCTGTTATAGCACAGAAGCTCTCAATTTCTTGAGCACATCAATACTTAGCCCTACCCAAGGCAAAATATCAACAAAGTAAAGCAGTATAAAGGACAAAATATTTTAGCCATATGCTGTAATACTGTGTTGGTCCTATGTATGTGAGAGGCTTCCTGAGTGGAAGAACAGATCCTTTATTTCAGCTCTCTGCCTACAGGAAAAGGACATCAGTTCCATCACAATGGAATCAGACTAGAATATGTTTGGGGTTTAATTACAAGACAGTTGCTATAGAGCTTTAATTATCTTGTTAATGTGATAAGTGCACTGCATGAAAGCCATAAATATTTCTCACTCTGGCTGAACTGATCAACACCAAATAGAGCAGCAAATACTGGTTTTGGAAGTCATTTAGGAAGGGAATAGAAACCCTCATTAAATTCAGCCCTAGTGCTACACTGTCATTATGCTGCAGATGGATCACAAACCCTCTGTTTCAGCATGTTTGGGGCAAAAATCTTTGTCATTAGCAAACTGACACTGAGTTGTGGCTTCAGGCTGTCATACTTGGCCATCATGAACCAAAGGCAGTCACAGCATTCTTCACCAGCCAGTGAACACGCTGAGGTCGTGGCACTTGCAAGAAGATACTGATCCTAAGAACCCTCAGTGAGCAATCTCTGGTCCTTTCCTGGTTCCTATTCCCCTGCTGCANCAAAGGTGCCTGTGGATTGGAGGATGAAATCCCACCTCCCAAACCACATTGGTCAAAGACAACTGTCAATCAACTTTCTCCTCTTACCTAAAATATGTAAACAACGAAGGACAGTTAGGAAAACAAAGCTGTTGTTTATAGTAAAAGTGTGGGAAAGTAAAGATTCTGACTCCAATATGAAAGACAATTCAGAAGGCCTAGAAAAATCCTCAAAACCAGGGTGACATTCCCCTATATCCAGGCAGGAGGTGACAGGACAGGAAGACTGCTGGCCCACAAATACACAAGTTGAATTTGTTCACAATTCAGCCAACAATGGCATGTAAAAGTCTTAATCTAACAGTGTCAGAGAGGACAGGTTTGACTTCCTGCCATTAACTCCCCCATCATAAAGGTAAAAGTTTGTTCTTTAGTTTTAGGCCCTAGTTGTGAGATAACTTCATTTATTCTTAAATTAAATAGCTCCCAAAAAAGCAGGGTAAACAATGAGCCCTGAGGATCAATTGTTACCTTATAAAGGTGTAAGTCTTTATCTGAACTGGGAACTATCAGGTTCAAGGGGTACAAACACTAAAGAACAGCTTTGGGAGAGAGGGAGAAATCAACTGAGAACAGAAGTCAAAACCACTGGATTCCTGAAGCACTGGGAAGGAAATGTTGACAAACACTGGGACTAAATGATGCCACCTGGACAGATGAGGATCCTCAGCATGGCAGACAAATGAGGCTCTCTGATCACTGCTGTACCTGCAGGGGAGAAATGAACCACCGAGGCCAAAACTACTGAAGTAAATACACTTCAGACTGAAGGACTGCAGTACAAAGGCTGCTCTAACAAATGAAGAATGATATGATTTCACTCTCCCAGCAGTGCCACAGGCCTTAGCTGAAGGCCAAAGACACAGCAGAGAGTACTTAGTGACTAGCAGTGGCTTCAGTGGGTTCTGGAACTGACTGCAACCTGACTTGAATTACAGAAGAGAAAATATTACAAATAACCCTAACAGCCTTGCAGTCTCTTTATTTCAAACACATGGGTTGTTATCTACAGCCTGATGTAACATAGCTAGAATGTGCCTTTTATGAGTAAGGAAACTTAGGAAAAAGTCAGTCATTCTTCAAAAGGGAAAATTTTTAATGGATGCAGTGTATGAATGAGCCCTTATGAATTTAGATATGTTGTATCAGCTTTATGAAGCATCTTTTGATCCTTAAATGAAATTGAGTAGGTGTGAATGAAGTGAAATGCTCACAGTCCAAAATCTAGCAGTGTTTCTCTTGGAGAACTGTGCTTTACTGCTCTGAGGTTGATAGACAGGCATATGAAATATCTCGGTCCTCCACGCCAAGAAGGATTGTGGAATCTATCCTTTCTGCCCATTAGATTAGTGGAGAGGATGCCTAAACCTTTTAGCAGCAAGTCATTGAGGAATTAAAGTTAAAACCTTCCTCTTAATACACCGGAAAAAACAGGTCCAGGCTACAGTACTTGGAACAACGTCACATCCCAGATTTCACAATCAGCACAAAGCAACTCCTTCAAAACGGATGGAATGCAAAGCAACATTAAACCCCCATTCCCCATACCCTGCTTGTGAGCTCTTAACGTACAGAGGAAGTTACAGCTGCCTAATTAACTTGACTGTTGTCCCCTAAAAATACTTTCTATCTTAGCTCCCCTTCTGTGCAAACAGCATAATGTTAATTTAATGGAAAGGTCACATTATACTACAAGGAAGGGAGTGACATTCCATTATGTTCTTCTCTCCCTGCTCACAGTCCTCCCCCTACTGCTGCCGTGCATGCAAGGCATTTTCTTATAAACATTTCATGAATAATGAGAAACCATCTATCCAGGGAAAGTGCTGCCTTCCACCGCTTGCTGTTGCACATCATTCTGCAGTCTCAAGCAAAGTGAAACACCACCCACTTGATTGTAAAATGGTTTTCCCTCTGCAAGCCAAACTCAAGATTTAATTATTACACTTTCCCTGTCACTCCTGAGTGCCTTCGTTCACTTTGCCTGCACAAGGAAATATTCCAATCCGAGAATAGGTTTCAAAGTTCTTGAATGTGGAGCAAGTTACCGTGAAACTCATTT
Source organism: Hylia prasina (assembly GCA_013397195.1). Lineage (NCBI taxonomy): Eukaryota > Metazoa > Chordata > Aves > Passeriformes > Sylviidae > Hylia > Hylia prasina. Next base: position 323,645 of record VYXD01004372.1, on the reverse strand, counting down.
TCTTTATGAGGGGAGTGATTCCTGGTCTGCCATGAAGTGTTTGGGGGGAATTAGCAAGGTATCCCGGCTAAACTTCAACTTGCTTCAGCTGCTGTCTGCTCACTGAATCTCGCCTCTCCTTTTCAGCTGAATCCATCATTCTTCATCATTTTCTACCCTGCTCTCTTGGGTAGCTTTGCTCTGCTCTGCTCTGTTAGCCACAGTTAACCAGGGATTGCTGATGTGACCTCTACATGCAGCCTGCAAGGTGCTTTTGGCATCATCTGGGGCAAAAATGATCTATGAATATATGATTCTTCCTAGAAACTATCAGAACCCAACCTCTATCTACAAATCTAGTCCTGCATTTCTCTATCAGTTCTGATTATTTTTTCTTGGAATATAACTCTCTACATTGATTATGTTCCCCTGCCCCTAATTAAACAGTTCTCATTTCCTGCTAGTGATCACAGAGCAGTTTCTAATTTCTGTGTATGCAGAAGAGCTCAGCTTTCCCTCCTGAAACATTTTCTTAACATTTCAGCTATGCACATATTCATTCCAGACATAATTCCACTGAATATGACATTAGAGAAACCCACCAGTGTCTGGTAAGATCAGCATTATCATTCCTTTGTGCTGACTGACACAAAGGAACCAGAAGCTCATCCATAAATTACCAAGTGTTAACCTTACTGTCCAGTGCAAGTTCTAAACTAAGCCTACCCAGAAACAGGAGCTGCCATTTATTTCTTACATATAACTTTTAGTCAAATATGAAAGGGGTTTTTTCCCATTCTCACCCAAAAATAGCCATTCCATGCAGTGTTTACAGTTACCAAAAGTAATTTTTAGCTGCCACACTGCAGCTGGGGGAGCAGCCGATTCTCCAAATACAAGGAATAATTTATTGCCTTCATTATCTGAACTACAGAGCATTTGTATGCTCCATTTCAGAGAACCAGATTTTTAACAGGCACTAAGCCTGTTAAAAATCCAGTATTTTGAATATTCACTGCTCAGTGTAACCTTCGTAGTGCACTTCCCTCCTGCCCCAGGCAGGATATTGCAGCTCAATTCCCAAAGCCAGGTGAGCTCTGAGGACAGCTCAGCTTTAATCACAGCAGTTAATGCACCATGACTGGACCAGCAGCCTGACATTTGGCAAGTTTACTGAAACCTTCATAACAATGCATTATTACATTTGATATGCCTCCCTTAATTCATTATGGAAGCAGCCTTTAGGAACAGAAAATGAACTTTTGGAATTGATTAGACTGTTTTGAGCTTTAATAGCACGGATATTGTGTGGTCCTTCCTGGGGAGCTCCTGTTTCACAGATATGTCAAACTAATTTAGTGATCATAAGCCCTTTATTTTTATAGAACATAACATTTTCACCTCATTAGGCTCAGGTCAGGAGTACTACCCTGCATTTAATATTCATGTTAGACAGTAAAACTAACACTCTTAACCAAATAAAAAAGGCCCATTCTTAAAACCAGAGTTCCATAAGCATGAGCCCCATCTTGGTCTGATTTTTATCAACATTTTTGTTTCACACTCTAAAAGACAAAGCAAAACACTTGCAGGAGAAGCCAAGAGCTCAGGATCATAAAGCTTTTTGCTATAATACCACTTTTGCCCTTTCCATATGCAATTAGTTAAAGATAATTCACTTTTCTAAGTCATTTTGTGTGCAAGTACAAGAAAGGCAATGACTGTCAGTCTCACAAGGCCATGAAGAAAAACATTTCAACAAACCTCTCAGTACATGAGTGCTTAAATGTTATGGTTAACAGTAATAGAACCAACTACTTCAGCACTGAAGGACTGCTGCTCTTCTCAGTCAAGAATTTCTAATCCAGGCTGACTACAGTGGCAGAGTAGATCACAGTTCAGAATAAAAGATAAAATTCAGAAATTCTCCACCACCAGTTTCACTATGCCTGCTAAGTAATCTCAGATACTTGGCTGCCAGTGTTGTTATTCTCTTGTTAGAATTACTGCAGTATGATGTCATAGTTCCTCATTTTGTCCATGCATGTGTGCAAATAAGAATTTTAGTTCCTCAGATATGGTGTCACTGACATTTTCCAATTTTGTATTAATGCTTTTTGAAAATTAAGCCCAAATTAGGAGAAATACATTTATGGTTCAGGCTATCCAATGAGCTTAATTAATAAAACCAACATTAGCCAGTGTACACTTTAACAGCCTAATGTAATATTTGCTGAAAGAGACAGAAAGCTCTCTGGCATTGAAACTTAAACTTGTATCCAAGTTTGATGACATATATCTAAAATTGAACTTTTCTTCTTGCATCATTCGCTCTCTTCCAGTTCTATGACCACCTCACTTCACAGCTTCTATTTATCTTTCATTCCACTCCTCCTTTTACCATCACAAACCAAACTGCTGCAGACCACCAGTTCTCTCACCTAAAGGTACAACTGTTTCTTTTATTGCGCAGCCAAATTATTCACCTCTGCTTACTAACATTCAATAACAGCACATAAAAGCAGAAATACAACGGCACTTTATGGTTACATTGCAAATGTGTGGTGGGTCAATGCCTCCTTGGATGGGGGAGAAGGAAGTCATGTAGCAGAGGGAGCCCAGGCCATTAGGCTGTTTATTTCCAAAAAAACCCACAAAAAACAACCTCCTAGTTCATCTTCTGCAACAAGAAATGCATATTTTGCTATTTTAAAAAAGGACAAGTAGTGTAGTGTTGCCCTTGCTAATACAGTTAAAGGCGACAGGAGACAGTTAAAAATAACACTTGAGCAACCCATTCTGTTTGCTGGAAACCACATTCCCCATCAAACATGTACAGCCAGGGTTCTCCTGGCTCGCTGAGAGCTGGAAGTGCACATCAGTTTTCATTGTGAGAAGCAAAGCAGAGACATCACCTCAAATGGAGATTGAGCGTGAATCCTGTCCTGCCTGGGGTTACCAGCTGGCACACAAGTTATGGATGGAGCTTGTAGGAAAAGCCACTGGTGCAACACCCATGGCTCATTCTGCCCACAAACACTGAGCAGAACAGCTGTTTCCCTCTCCCTTCACTCCAGAAAGGGAAAAAAACCCAAACAGCTCACCACTTGTTAACCCCCAAAGGAAAAAAAAACGCAAACCAAACCCAAAGAAACAAACCCCAAACAATAAGAAAAACCACAACATCCTTTTGCCCCCTCCTAAAACAAAACCAAAGAAAACAGAAAAGGAAACTAGAGAAGGTTAGGCAAAGAAAAACTATCTGCAAAATCCACCTATGGTAATGAGGGACAAGAAATCTCCATGGAAACCTAAGTCAGGCATACCTGTGTCCCCTCTGCACGGCAGAGCTTTCAGAGGGAGGCATCACACACCGTGACAAAGTCTTTCTGACATTCCAGGTCCCTCCAAACCATGCACCCTTTCACTGCTGAACAAGCAGAGAGAGTCTTTCCTTCACTGTGACACCACCAACTCTGAATTTGTAACCACACACAGTGCCAGTGTGCTCACAGCTGCTTTTTTGTTGTTTCGTATACTCCAAACAGGTTTCGGCAACAGCAAGGTGAGAAACTGCAAACAATTGACAAAGGGCAGTTTTCCAACTACTGACTTTTCTTGCACCAGGAAATTTATTTTGTTCATGCTTTGCAAGATTGTGCAAGCCATGACACAATTATGGGCTAAAACAAACCTGTTTTGCAGATGCTTTTGGTTTTCACACTGTGTGGAGGGCACATGCAGCAGTCAGAACTTCAAAGAAAAATAAAAAAACCCCACACAATTATGCCCCAGTTCTCTTTCTTCATTCCTAGTTCTTTGTCAGAAATGCACAAGGACAAACAAGATAAACTTGGATGGCTGGGGAAGCTGAAAGCATGACTCTCACTTCTACAATCTCTTCTGTACACTCCCTGTTTTGTCTTGTTCCCTTCATTGTGTCCAAAACACCAGCCCTTGCTAACGCTGGAATCCTTGAGCTGACAGCTTGTCACATGAGGAGCCTGGCAAAATAGTACAGCAGGAAAAAAAAAAAAACCAAACCAAACCAAACCAGCCTTAGATCAAATATAAATTAACTCCTGCAAACAAAGCACATCTCAAAATTGTCATTTCCATGCTGCCAATATGCATTTTTTTAATTGTTAAAAAGATACTCAAGTGTTACCAATGAAGACTTTTGAGACTGCCTCTAGCAAGCAGTGGAAAGATGTGGAAAGGCCCAGTTTCACCTGTCAGGAAGCTGCCAAAATACTCCAAGAGGTACTGGAATCTGAACATCTCACCATATTTGTGTCTACCTACTACAGCTAACACAGAAAAAGTGTGCCTTTTTTTGTGCCTTTTCACTTCCAAGGACAGTTGAGTAGTTTATGGAAAGAAATACTGGATTATCCTTTCTCAATAACATTTTGTTGAATTTTCATGTTCTTTAAATAGGAACTTTCAGGGTATGTCTGAAGCTGAGGTGGTTTTTGTTTGTTTTTAAATGACTTAGGCACTTATCAGATACAGGCAGGAGACCTGTGCTGATCAGTGACCACATACTGGTTCTCAATTCAGAAAGGATTAGGAATGCCACCACACCAGTGTAGTCTGGCCAGACCAGTTTCTCCATTTTGGAGAACATAGGAAGACCATCCACCACCAATATTTTCGTGCTGCTTCCAGAGCAATAAGAAATTATGACTAACCTTCACATAAGAGAGATGGCAGGGGAAAAAAACGGTTTTTGCATTAAAAGTTCTGCCTTGAAATACATGTTTTTAGTCTTCTCGAAAGCAAGGTTTTAAATTGGAAACACTGACAGATCTCTAACTGCAGCAATAACAAATAACATCAGTGTAATTTCTCTTGAAAGAAATTGCTCTGCTTTCTCATCCAGTTTCCAGCTTAAAACCTTTCATTGCTGAGGCTGTTGTCAATCTTATCTAGTGACCCATTTACCCAAAGCACAGAATTACAGAACACAATATTATGACAAGTACAGAGCTGACTTTGACACTAATAACACTCAAGATTTTGTGGACTCAGATTGTTTTTAGTGCTTGGTCAGAAAGGCCACCTTCCTTCCAATGCAGAAAGTCAACAATCCACCTCAGAGGTTTTGCAAATGAATTTGTCGTGGCAATTAAGGGGAAAAATCTATCTACCCATGATAAAAGGTGACTGACAACACCGTGCACCACTACATTACAGAATAAGAGAGAGACCTTTAACACATTGTTCTGACACTTAGGAAATCAAAAATACAGTCTGGAGAGCTACATTCCATGACTTTCAATGAATCAGTGGTGTCTGCAATGCACACCCAACCTCTGAGGTAGAGGGGAACAAACCTCAGACTGAACCAAGTAACTTACAGTGATCTGTAACAGGTTTGAAGGGCTCCATCTCAAGTGGACTGACATCAGCTGATTTCAACCCAACACAGAACCAGAGAGCCCTGCAGAGAATCCCATCCCCAACAAGGTTTGGAAAATACAAGAACCCAAAATCCACTTGGAAGATGCCTGGGGTATCAGTTCTGGATAAAAGACATGATCTATCCAACTCCCCAGGTTTCTCCTGAAGAACAGGGTGGCAGGGAGCAGATGGAGAAGAGGCACCACATGGGCAGTCTAAAGCCATGAGGGTCACAAAATCCACATCACTGAAAAATGGCCTCTCCATCCTGCCTGGATACTGCTGTACAGGGTGGCTAGAAGAGGTCTCTTTGTCGTGGGGTTGGAAGATTTTTGGGTTTTGTAGGTTTTGGGGAAGGTTTTGTTGTTTGGTTGGTTTTACAAACACAACTGCTACACACCCTGAGCTTCCCCTGCCCTTCACTGGTATTTCCAGTGGATTGGACAGGGTTTATTTTGTTCCAGTGTGCTGCAGTGGAATGCAATTCTTCCACTGTGCTGGCCCAGCTTCGTGTTTTCCCTGTAAGAGCCACCACACTCCTGAGAGACTACAAAACAACAGCTTCCAGTGTGGCAGTGGGAATATTCAAATATCAGCTCTCTGTTTCCTGACACCAAATTTACCTCACAAAGATACAAAAAAATCCATGTACATACAGCTTGTCTGAACATATTTTTTGCCATCAAGTATATTAAAAAAGTGTCCTAAACATGCAATTATTCCATGTAATGCCCTATGGCCATTTTATTTTGTGAAACCATCCACACTCCCTCAAGTGGTTTCAGCTCTTAAAATCTATTTTTTAAATAATATCAGTTTAGAAAGCAGCATTTGCCAGCAGATATTAATATAGTCAAGCCCTGTTGAATTCACATTTTATCATCATCGTGTTTACAAATTTTCCTGTCATTCATCACTGCAAATCATCAGCTGCACTTGTGGCTGAAGAAAACACTAACTCAGAAGGCAGAGATGAGTGCAAATGCATTAATCAGAGATCATGATTTTTCTGCTAGGAATGTTATGCTCTCAGACACCTATAATTAGACATATCCAGTACCTATAATCTTCTCAGATATTCAAAATATTATGGGGACTTCTCAGTGTGGGTAGGAATGGAGTGAATTAACAATATACAACAAAAATACAGGTGAAACAAAGTATTTTTAGACTTGGGCTATAAAAACACATTTCTGTTCTAGAATTTCTAAAAAAAAAACAAACCCTACAAACACATATTTCTGCAGAGAACACTGACAGCCTAAGTAGTGAGACCTGGTGTGTGAGCAGCATGAAATTCCTGGGCCTTTCCCAGATTGGGGGAATGGAAGGAAGCAGAGGACAGGTCAGATTCCTTTTTTTAAAACCTTTTTCTATTTTTTTTTTCTTTTTTTCAACTCAGTAACCTTTGAGCTAAAGGGAAAATAATCATCAGTCTGAGATTTCCAACGTTCTGTGGTGCTTTCAGCCATGCTCTGCACAAAAAGGAACAGCAGGCGAGACCATTCATCTCTGATTGCTTCATGAAGCTCAAGCATAAGCCACAACCACACATTTAGTAATCTACACGGTTTAGTTTCTATTTTAATTGTTTACTTTTAATTTGGTCAAGCTAAACAGCCAAGTTCCATCTGGGTTTCAGAGCACCCTTAAGGATCAAACCCTGACATCATTTTTAAATACCAAAACAAAATTATTACCTTGAATTAACCAGTATTTTCAGGAATACCAGAATTTAAAAGGGCATATTTGCAGTTAAAAATTCTTGAAAACAACTTCTAATACTCAGCAGAAAAGATGTTTTCGAATTTAAGGGACAAGAACACTAGCAGCACTTGCTGGATGACCTCTGGATGAGCACAGGCAGCCAGAGGCTGCTTCAGGTGGAATATAAAAGTGACGTGAATGCAGACATTGTCTGGAGCTGGGCCTGACAGCACAGGGGGGTTGTAGAGACTCCATTCTGCTTTTCCACAGAAAATTGCTCAGTACAAACCAGCCCAGACACCTCAGAGAGCCTCAGCTCTCCCTACGTGAGCCAACAGCACTGAGGAAAAGAGAACAAGCAGCAGCACACTGCAAGCCCATGTTGAGATCAGGGAGGCAGCTCTTGTCCCTGTGCTTTGTGAGTCAAGCTTGACTTGGAAGTGACTTGAGACAGCGCAAGACTCACAAAATCAGTAACTGTTGCAGGACTGAGGAGACCAGGAGATAATCTGTTGTTTGTGTGGGTTTTATCAGAGAGTTCTGGCTCACCCTCTGAAACTCAAACACAGAGATGAAGTGAAAGGTAAAGCAGTTAATCCACCATCTCTGAAGCCATCCCTACTTATGTAAGCTGTAGATAATCAACTTTCCTTTTTATGCCATTCTCTTCTGAGCCTCTTCTGAGCTGTTTACCCATCCCTCAACTACCAGCACTTATAGTTCCTGCTTCTCAATCCATTCTTTACCCTCAAACCCTCACTACAATTCCTTTCCTTCCATTTTCAAAATTTGCTACCTTTCCCTGAATATTCTCCCTTAAGTGCATCCTCTCTATTTCCCATTTTCCTTTTCACTCAGCCTGCTACTGTCCCTGCTCCATTTTAAGTGCCCTCATTAAGAACTTCAAATATCAGTTTCAAAAAGCCAATTCCCAAGCCACAAGCAAGCTTTACTTACAAACACTCTGTACCATCATCAAATATTGTAGCCTGTGATACATTTCCTGTGATTGTCCACAGGAAGCCAGGGAAGAATGTTCCAAGCACTTATTTAAACAGAAATAATGATTTCTTTTCCCTGGGAAAAAAAAAAAAAGAGCTTACTTCAAAGAAAAGTCTCTTCTGCTTTAAAAGAGGACTGGGAAAACTTGGATCTTTGTGGAGAATCTCTCCAAGCTCCCAGTAAGGCTTCTCAGGTGGTTGAAGCACCTTGGAACAAATTATTTTTCCCTCCTAACAATCACTGTCCCAGAACTTGCTCCCTTGGAAATTTGCTGCTCCAGGCCAAGACCTTTCCTTTCTCCTTAGCAGAGCCAAGCAAACCCTAAATGAGCACAAAAGCCCAAGGACTCAGTACCTTAGTGGCTGTTGGCACCTTTATTCTGCTGTTCCCAGGTGGATCTGGGACCACAGGTGCCTCGAGTTTGCTGTTCCCACCTGCATTTGCTATCACAGTTCCCTTGAGTCTACAATTTTTAAATGCATCTGGTACTGGCATTGTTCCAGAACAGGAGCCTTGGTGTTTTTTTAATTCCCTAAGTTATTAAAGCCAGTTGTTTCCCAGTTATGAAAACACACACAGCTGCCCAAATTCTGAGGCAAGAGTTTTTAATTTTCTAAAGGGTAGCCCAGCAGAAGGATCTGCAGCTAATTAACACTACACCAGGTCCCATTGCCCTCAGCAGCCCCTTGAAAATAGAAATAAATCCTGAGGGGCCAGGACACCTTAAACTTAACCAGCCTCCCAGGGACCACCCAGAACACCTCCTTTGTATTTATATGTCAAACAAACATGTTTATATCTATTTCTAGGTGCAGCACCATCTCCCCTGCCTGCAGCCCTCATGCCAAGGGCCTCCCACCACCCCAATTCCAGGGACTGGGATGAAGTTTCCTCATCCCTTCCTGGGGCCAAGGGGGCTATGCATAAGCACAGGTGGCCACAGACTTGCCAAGGGCCATGGGGCTGTGGCAAAATGTGGAATATGTAAAAATTTTCTTAGGAAAGGATGCTTTTGATGTTTGATAATTATATTTTTTCAAGCCTAATCAACAGATAGGAGCTAATAACCAAGCTCATGCATTAGAAAAAAATAGCCGAATTACCAGTTGGTGGAATTGCCTTGTTAAGTTTAGGGCTGGACATGTTTCAGTGATCTCAGATTTAGGGGGAGGTTAACAAAGCTTGGGGAAAATGGATGCCCACTGATAATGGACACAAAGAATGCAGAATTAATGGGCCCTCTGGCAGAACTCCCAAGATAAGGAAGAAACTAATAAACCCAACTCAGCAACTGTGCTGGAATCAGCTCTGACATCTCCCTGTGCACCAGCACAGAGCTGCAAGGGGGATTCTCCTGCAACACCCACACAGGGGGACATCAGGAGGCAGCTGCTGGTTTCTTCAAGCATGAAGGTCACCTCTGGAGAAGGATTTCCTCACCTTTCTTTCAGCTAAGGGTCAAGCTGGGGTGTCCCCCTGCCCCAAGCTGAGGGACACCAGAGCTGTGGCCAAGGGACATAGCCATAAATGTGTTTTGCCTTTAGATCAAGAGAACTTCATTACTTCACAATGCTGACGGAGAGCCCAGTGGTTAAAGCACTGGGAAGAAGACCTGAATGTCATTATAACAGTAAGGACAATATTAATCAGTATTTCAGTTAGTTAAATATAATCCTTGGGTACTCTCCCATGTGGCAGTTTGGGGTACAGGACAGAGCAACCCCAGACTCCCCAGTACCTGGTGCTGCTCAGCCCTTGAGAAAACCCATCAAACCTTGCTCCTCCCATGACTGTTTTCAGTAAAAGCCTTTTAAACTCCACTCAAACCTTGTCAAACAGTCTGTAACTGGTGCAAATGAAAACTTGAGATGAATTTAATACTGTACCTATTCAGCTCTAAAATACAGGGCCGATCAGCAGCAATAGCACATTATTTGAGGTATATGATTTCCAGCAGATTGGGTTTTTAGCCTGTCAAGATCACTCCAACCATCTGAATCCTGTGAGCTCTCTAAAGGGACAAGGTATCTGAAAACATCTACTCCCTCCCCCCTCCCTGTCTTTCCTCTCAGCTCTGAAAAAAACATCCTTGCTATCATTTCCCTGCATTTTAATCTGTCCAACTCTTCTTTGCTATTATAACTTTTGATTTAAAGGGATGTGACCAGATAGGAGAAGTGGGGAGAGCCGCAGTGGGGCTGTGGGGCTCCAGAGGCTGCAGGAGAAAGCAGGGGGCATTTACAGCTGGGCAGGTTCCCCCCACCTCATTTTCTTCCCTGGCTTTATATTTTCTACAGGCTGATTTTTACCCTCAAACCTCATGCATTGCTCTACTTTTCTTTTCAGGACAAACCTCTCAGGCACGTGGTAGTCAAGGCCAGAGGTGCTCACCCACTGAACTGCTAAACTGGAGAGCTGGAAATGAAATTTCTGCTACTTTTCTTGTTGGATGCAGTTTAATCATAGATGTTTCCAGCTGAAAGGAAATATTCTGACACCCAGTGTTTGAGACAGCCATGAGAAATATCACAATTTGGTAACAGTGACCCTCTGAGCACCTGCTGGTTTTGGACATGGGCATACAGGAATGATTTCAATTGAAATATTCGAGAAAGAAGCAGTTTCAATGAATTCCCTAATACAAATGATGGCATCTCATCTGGAACTGGGATTTCAGCTCGGGCAACCTTTGTCTGCAGCAGGGTGGAACCTGCTGGGGCTCTGGCTGCTGGAGAGGGGGAACCCAGCTGAGACATATCACCCCTGCACCCTTTGGAGCTGAGTCAATGCAGGAGCTGCAGAGGAGCGAGTGGGCACACAGGAGCCATCCCACATCCCTGCCCTGTGGGCATCAACTCTGTCACCCTCTGGAACTGTGCCCAAGGCTCACTCTGCTTCCCTGGCAGGTCTGTTTTTAATGGCTTTGAAAGAACCAAAGTGCCATTTGGCTCAGGATGTTCAGGAGCCTGGACGGGCCCAGAGGGGATGGAGGGGATGTGTCCTCCTGAGGCTGGACACTCCCTGTCCCTCCTGGTCTCCCTTCCTGCAATTTGTCCCCCACCCCAGTGGCTCCTGCACCCCAAGGGCAGCCTGCAAGCCTTGGGGCAAGGCTGTTGCACAGATCACCATGTCTGGCTCCAGGCTCTGTGCAATTCATTTCTCCCAAGATTCTTCCATGAGGGGCCCACCCTGCAAACTCCTTCCTGGCAATGAGTTCCCTCAAACTCAGAGAGGAGCCCATGCTTGTGCTTGGCTCCTTAGTGCCGTGTCCACAGAAATGAGCTCCCTCCAAGACACAGGGGGATGTATTATTCAGAAACAAACAAAACATCTCCCAAAAGATGGATTTATAGGTTTTGTTTTTGGAGACACTCTCCTATTTTCCTCCCACAGCCCACGGAGGTTCACAGAGCTGAGCCAGGTGGGATATCCCAGCTCTTCCCTTCCTCAGCTCCATTTCTCCTCCACCCTGTTCACCTGTAGTCCCATTTTCAAGCAATACTCCAATAACAACAGGTCTGCATTTGTTTCTTTTTTCCTTCTGTGTCATTTCTCCATCCAGCTAACAATTTTGGTGCCAATTTAACAGCCTTTACAAATTACATTTCTATCTTTTTCACTGTTATTGTTAGAGGAGAAAGTCCCATTTTTCACTGTGATCCTTCAGGTTTCTGCTGTCACTGTATTTAAGACTTTTTTTTTGTCCTTAGCTTTTATTTGCTTATCCCTCAAGGGCAGCCTTGGAAATTCAAAGCTGTTCCCTGCCTATCAGTGGATCTGGTATTCTCTTTTAGCAGTTCCACAGTGACTGTCTCCCTTCCAACCTTCCACCTAAATGACACCTTTTCTCAATAAATTACCCTTTGTCTCTCGGAGCGATGGTTCCATTTGTGACAGTTTGGATGTGTAATAGTTGCATCCCAGCAGATACCTCCAGGACCGTCAACTAACAGGCCAATACAAACCCACTGGTGCAGAAAATAAAGAGATTTATGTATTTTGGGCTTTATTTCCCCCCCTGGTAGTCGAGCTGTGCTCTGCGTTTTCAAAGTTTCAGTTTAAAGGTATGGTTGCTCCTTGCCAGAAAAAAAAAAAAACCTCTCCTGGACTGGAGGGATGGCTGAATTCATGGCAGAATTCCCTTTTTTGCAACATGACATCTCTTGGGATCCCTGGAAAATGCCTTGGAGCAGCCAAATCCATCCAGCCATTTCTCCTCACACTGGTGCAGGGCTTCATGGATTGTTTATGCTACAGAGGAAACATTGATTTTTGCAAACATTTCCTAACAATAACAACAGGGATTGATTTGTGATGCTGTTGCTCATGGTTTTGCTAATGGAGGACAAATGTGTGGAGCAGCAGCTTTGAGGTGTCCCTTGGCTCCCTGTGGTAAAAGAGGGTTCCGGGGGGGGACACACTCACACCCATCAGTGCTGGAGGATGGATGCAGCAGAGAAATCTTGAGAAATTTGGATGCTCATGCCCTGCTCCCATCAGATGACAATGGAGATATCCAAGCCCATGGCTGGCAGCAACACCATCCTCCCTGGCTCCTGCAAGCTGCCCAAAAGCAACAGATTGAACATTTTTAAAGAAGTTGTCAAGATCCAGCCCGTGGCTTTAGCAGCCTGGGACTTTCTTCTCGCAGCCCTGCACCTTCTGTCTCCCTTCCAAACACCAGACAAGCCAAACATTATTTTCCAATCCCAGCATCTGGCAGAGAGCTCTGGGCAAGCCTCTCAGCCTGTCGCTGATGAGATAAATGAGTCTGTTTCAGCGGCCGACTTCATAAAAGTATATGAAAAGTAGTTAACAAAAGGGTACTTCACAAAGAGGGGAATGCAAATGCAACCTCCTAGATAACTAATTAACTGAAGGAGGCAGACAAAGGGGAAGCAGCTTCCCATCTGTGGAAAGAGATGTCATTTTGTAGAGGCTCTAATTAGTTCTACCCCATCCTGCAGTCATTCAGTTGCGGCGCTCACATGCTGCTCCTGCTCTGCAGCTCCCTGGGCTCTCCAGGTGAAAAGGGGGAGAGAAAAGCTGGGGGAGAAGCTGCTTTACCTTGCTAAAGCCCCCACAAGGGTTGTGTTTTCAGCAGGGACCAAGCAGCAAACAAAGCTGGGGTTTTTTTTGGAGGTGGCCTGCAGAGTCATGCAGAGCCATGCAGAGCCACCCAGTGCTGGCCACAAGGAGATCACAGAATCACACAACAACTCAGGCTGGAAAAGACCTTGAAGATCATCGAGTCCAACAATTAATCCAGCACTGCCAGGTCCACCACTAAACTCAGCTCTTCCATGGAGAGGGATTTCTTTCAGGTTACTGTGGATGCCCCATCCCTGGAAGTGTCCCAAGGTCGGTTTGGACGTGGCTTGGAGCAACCTGGTCTAGTCCTGCCCAAGGTGTCCCTGCCCATGGCAGGGGGGATTGAACTCAATAATCTTTATATTCTCTTCCAGCCCAAACCACTGTCTAGTTTTCCCCCCCACCTCAAAGCTTTCCAGCCAGTTTTGGGCACGAGCATCAGGTTTTGCTACACCCCGAGTTTTGGGCTGTACCCCTGCTTTGGACTGAGGCACAGCTCACACGAACATGCTCTCCAGGGAATGTGGCACCTGGAGGGAGCACCCTGGGGTCCATCCCCACTGTGCCATCACCCCCATCTTCCCCCTTCAGGCTGTTCTCTTGCAACATCCAGCTTTTTTTTTTGCTCCTCTGCCTGTGAGGATCCCTCTGCAGCCTCCAGGTTGTGGGAGCTCTGCAGAGTTAATGCTGAACTATGGGCATTAGTCACCACTGGGACCTCAGTCAAGTGTTTTATTTAATGCCCTTTCCCAAAGACATTTGTACTTGAAAAAAACCTGAAAAATTATGAGCTCCCTGCTAACAGACATGACTCAGAGGAGTGGTGGGCACCCGCCACTTAAGTGAGAAGTGTCTTCTGCAGCGTGGGTGAGGAGGGGAGAGGGGCTGCTGACAAAGTGGGTTTTGTAGGGAAAAACACCCAAATGGCTTCAGTTTGTGCTGCCAGAAGCTTTGCTACAGCAGGAGTGGCTCAGATCACTGATGGGGAGAGCCCACCAGTGAAACTGCTCCAGGGGCTTGGCCAAGGTCTGATGTGCTCTGGTCCTAACCACCAGAGTAAGGTGACGTTCAGTGCATGGAGCAAATCTGTGCCTGAAACATGGAGCAGGACAATGCTCTGCTACCAAAGGCTACACCATCCCTCACGGTACTGTCCTGCCCCTGTGAATGCCAGGAATTTTGCAACATCCAGCTTTATGGCAATAAACTTCAAAACTTCAGTTTAAGCCAATCCCCTGGAGCTGGCTTTGGACACCACGTGCCTTTGCCAGGCATTACCTGAGACTTGCCTGGTGCACAGGCTTGTGCAAGGAGCACCAGGAGCACAGATACGTGGGGGATGCCCAAGTCCCTGTGCCAATCATGGCAGGTCACTCTGGGGACATCATAGGAGCTGGGAAGTTTACTGGAAAAAAATGATAATTGAGTCATCCCTTCTCCACACATCATGTCCTGCCTGCATCCAGCACTGGCATCACTGGAAATTAACAGATTGGGCATTGTCAGCAGCCACTGGAAATTAACAGACACAGCCATTGTCAGATGCTGTGCAGAGGGAGGGGGACCTGAAATAAAGTTTATAGGGATACAAGCCTTGAACTTTCTCCGGACTGACTTGTAGTGCATTACCGGAATGGCCAGGATCAGCTGCCAAGCAGAGGCATTTGGAAATCCTCCCAGCTCTTTCCCAAACTGGACGAGGAGGAGGAGTTGCCTGAGCTGAGCTGGGTTCCTCCAACCCCTGTGAGGCCCCTGAGGGACCGGCTGGGAGAGGGGACTTCTGGGACTCGGATGGTCGGGACAGGAACAGTGACTTTGCACAATGCTGTGCCTCGATGACTTGTGACACTGCAGCAGCTGGCAGAGGCTCTCTGGAGCTGGCTGCACCCGGGTATTATTAGACCTGATGGTTTTATTTCTGCTCCAGCCAAAGTTCAGTTGGTGCAGTTTGAGCTCTGATGCTGTGATGGGTGTGGGATGCATCCTGTCCCTCCAGAAACACTTGGTGCCCACAGTCACCGTGTCCCCTGCCTGCCACAACCCAGCCATGCAGCTTCCTACAGCAGGGTATTTCCTAATCCTCCTTTAGTTGTCACTAAAATATAAGAAAAGCAATGACCATAAATGATACTAAGCCAGGGCATGCAGGGTACCAGCTTTTCCAGATGATATAACCCCCCTTATTTACATTCCCTAGGGGAATTTCCTCCCCACTTTGCAGAGCTTGAGCTCTCAGAAATCCATTTGCTACTCTCCTACCAGGGAGGTTGGGGGGAATGAAATAAGAGCCTACAGATCATCTGTATCAAGCTGCAGCACGTCCCTCTACTCCTCTGAGGTCAAGCACCATCTCCCCCTGCGACTGGCTTGGCCCAGGCTTGCAGAGGAGGGAAGCAGGGAAGAAGCAGAGCCAGGAATTGGCAAGGGAAAGCTGCTGGGCAAAGTGGGCATTGCTAGGAGTCCCGAGAGACAGGAGATCCCTCTGTGCCATCCCAGCCTCTGTTGGGATGGGGGGCATTTATCCGGGCCACTGAGCAGTGATTCCTGGCAGGCACAGAGCCTGCTCCTTGGAGCTGCTCTAAACTTCCCCCAGTGCAGCCCTGAGCCTGTGCCCTGGGCTGGGCTTGTGAGGAGAAATGGAAACATAGAGGCAAAGTCATTAAGAACTCTTCCATTAACACCGTTCCTGCCAGGCCCAGGGAGGCTGGGGTTTTGTCAGATCGTGTTATCACCATGACTTCGCTGTTTCCGAACCTTGAAGAGATTCTTCCCAAAAGCGCAACCGCCTCCTCACCCGCTTCCCTTTCAATCCCCAGCTTTTTTTATTCCACTCCTTGAGATAAAGCTACATGTGTGGGGGAGGTATTTACACACACAGGAGAAAGTATTGATGCACATAAAAATAACCTGATGATTTGAGAAAGACATTTCACTTCCACGGAGCTCTCTGTTCCCCGTTCCATTATAAACAGAAGATGCTGGAGTTATTGAGGCTTGCAGAATGTTCAGCATTGCTCTCAGTGTGGATGCAGAAAACATTCTCTCTGGTCATGCACAGGGTGTGCAGCTGGGGGAAACAGGCACTGGGTATGTGCTCAAGGGGAAAAAAAAGTGAGATTTTTCTGTTCTTAAGAAGTTGGTGGCTCGCTGTGAAGCAGATACAGCAGAGATGAATTCCTACAGAAACCCTCCCATATCCTTATTTCATTCATGACACATTTCCAGATGTGTAAGTGCCTGTCTTCACACTGCTTTCATGTTTGAAATACCTTTTATAAGGGAACAAGGGAGGAGAAAGATAAGCACCCAGTGCCTCCAGCTACAAGCTAATGCTGCCTGCTCTGGGAGCTCAGGTGTGCCCAGGTGTGGGGGCGATGCAGCATCTGCCCATCCCGCGGGGTGAGCAGCCTGGGGGCTCACACACCTGCTGCTCCCCCTGCACACCCCATGGGATGCATTTAGCATCCACTGACCCCCAAATCTGGGATCTATTGGGCAAGACCACCCTCTGAGCAGCACATGGTTTCAGGATGGAGCGAGATCACACAGTGAGGCACAGAGGCCCAGCCTGGCTCAGGGAAGCATCTCTGCCAAAACAAGACACTCCCGAGCCCTGGGGCCGTGCTCTCGGTGTCCCTACAAGGCACAGCTTGCCAGGACATGGCTGCATCGGGGCTGCACCGGCCAGGGAGCAGAGCTGAGCACTGCAGAACATCCTCGCTGGGCTGTGCTCGGTCTGGCTGCTGCCAGCCTTGTGACTGTCTTTTGAACACTCTGCCACACGCAGCATTCTTGGAGACAAGTGACAGCCTCGTTGCATTAACAGCGTTCTGCCACCTGGTATTACTATTATTATCTGGGTTTGTGGGTATAACAGATAACACGCCAGCCACCCCCCCCTCCAAAATAACCTGGTGTTGGGAGCAATTTGGAGCAAAGACTGGGATATTTGCTGAGCATCCCACACTGTGATAAACGAGGCAGCGCTGTGTCCTGCCAGCAGCGCGGCTGCGAGCTGCACACCCCCGAGCTGCGGGAGCTGAGCCGCAGGACGGCTGGCTCCAAATCACTCCGTAATTGCAGGAAGAGATAACAGGAAAAGGCAGTGCTCCGGCAGAGCCTGCCCGGCCAAGGTTGTTTAAAAATACCCAGTCCCAGCCTCCGTGGCTTCTGCAGCTCTGCTGGGAGTCGGGAAGCCCACGCTGGTGATGAGCAGGTGCTCCTTGCAGGCTCAGCCCTTTGAAAAAGCTCCTGGGATCTTGCCCAGGGTCTCTTCTCCCAAAATCTAAGCCAGATCCCAGCAGGGAAGCGCTCTAAAAAGACGCAACCACACGCCCTGGCTGTGACCTCCATTTGGTGTTAAGCACAAAGCCACGTCACCACCCATGGGGAGCATCACCCTGCCTGCTGATGGGCCCATCTGCTGGGATGAATCCGACATCACTGGCAAGCATTTTAAAAGGAGTACGTAAAAATAGATTGCCCAGAGGTGGGCTGGAGGCAGAGCTGCCCCAGGGGCACCAGCCCAGATGGGGCTCAAAGCAGCAGCTTCTGGCCCAGCTGTGGGTGCAGGTGCTGCCCATCACCGAGGCTTCCCACGCCACCGGTGCCCACCAGCACAAGCAGAGCAGCAGGGATGGACAGGGAAAAGGCTTCCCGGGAATGCCAGCACTGCTCCCCTGTCATCCCCAGCACATTCCCCCGGGAGGAACACGACCTGGAATATTTGCTGCTATTGCTCACAGTGTCCCCTGAGCCCATCCCCGGGACCCGTCCGAGGGGACAAACCAGCCCGCGCACGTTTCCTGGGCTGTGAGTCACCCAGCTTAAATAAACACTAAGGTAAACAGGCTCGTTTTACTTTCAAAACAAAAAACAAGGAGCCACAAAGCCCAGTTCCTCCTCCTTGAGTAAGGACGGTGTGTAATAATTGGCATTTGTCCTCTGGCTGTTTCCGCGAGGTGCCAGCGCTTTAAACTGGCAGCTGCTACGAGACAAGGTGACACATTTAGCTCAGGAGTGAAAATGCTGTTGGCCTGTGAATGCCAAGGAGCAGGAAAACAAAAAGGACCTGCGAGGGAAATGCCTGCTGCTGGGGAGGCTCCAAAACCTCACCTCGAAGAGGCACAGAGAGCTTGTCCCTAAGGCAGAGCAGCTCTCGGCATGGCTGGAATTAGGGGGATTTATAGCCATTCATGCATTTGAGGGTCTCTGCATCCTGCAGGAGGTGGCTTTCCAAGGAGAAATACAGCTCCAGACATGGCATTGCACTCACACTGCAACCCCTGAGGCCGAGCCCTGACACCCGAGGTTTGCCTATGGCTCCTTTGTTAGAAATGGGTTTGGGCAACCCCTCCAGAAATTCCTGTCTCAAAAGGCACCTTCTCAGGGAGCGGGTGTGGAGGAGCCCTGACCTGACCCTGCTGGCTTTGGAATCTCTGGGTGTTAAATGCCCTCAGATGAAGCCATTTCCCAAGCCGTGTGCTGTAAGGATCTCACTGTTTGATGGCTCCTCTTATGTCATTTCAGTAGCAGGTGGTGGAAGCAGGGGGAGGAAAAACCTATAAAATGTTTAACATCCCTTTAGCTTCGATTTATCTGAAGAGAATTCAAACAGCACAATTTCCTCCCGCCATCTGGGTGCCACTTTAAAAGAAGTTTTCTCATATCACTGCAATTTCAGAAAATCTTGTTGTACATCTATGGAAATGCAAGATGCTTCCCCTAAATTGTGCATCAGCGTGAAGCTCTTTAAATCTCAACAGCAGCTATGATATATTTTGACAGCTCCCAGACAGCTCCTGAGAGAATTTTCCTGTTCCAACACTACCTGTGCAGGGGGCCCAGCTTTGGGAGCTGCAGTCCTACAAGGCAAAGCTCTCTGCTTGGTTTTGCACCAGTTTCTGCTTGGTTTTCCCTTGTTTTGCTTCAGTACTGGGAAGAAGTTTCCCTTGCAGATCTCGCCTGAACACTTGGAGCTGCAGGCGGTTGCACACATGTTCACGATGTGTATTTCCCACTCATGCACCCCAAAATAGCTCAGAAACACATTGAACTGCTCCAAAGCCTTAGAGACATCTCAAAGGTCCTGATAAACATCCTGCAAGTGGGGAGCCTGGAAGAGGAGAAAGGCTCCAGTGATGTCCCCACTGCTCTCAGCCCTTTCTAGACACCCCAAACAACTGCAGGGAGAGCTGCTCTGTGCAGACAGTCCCAAAAACGCAGCTCCACAGGAAAGGGAAGGCATTTTCTTCAGCACCCCACTCCCAGGGGAGACTCCCACCCCTTGGCCAGGCAAGAAAGACACTCCAAGCTCCAGCTCTCAGCCTTGGCTTTGCTGAGCTCCATGAGCCTCAGCTCTACCAGCCACCTCTGAAAGCACCCAAACTCAAACACTGATTCACAGCCAGAGGAAATGCCCCAAGAATGAATTGAAGGGTTAACACAGGCCAGGGGTGTTTGGTATCAGTCACCTTAGAGCTTAATAATCACATAAACACAGCAGGAGTAACTCTGGAGCAGCCAGTTTGTCCAGGGGATGAGCTGTGCCTGGCAGAGATGGGAAAGGGGAGACTGCCCACTCTTCGTGCATGGGGAGAAACCACGGGGCTCAGAGCTGGGGTGAAACCAGGACAGGGGGGTCCAAAGAGCCCCCACCATGAAACTACCACAGCACTACTCACCCCAACACATCCCCACTGGTGCCTGTGTCCCACAGCCCCAGACTCAGCAACAGGACAGGCTCAGGATGGAGGAATCACCCTCCCACCGGGACACGCTGGGAAAGGGCAGACAGGCATTTAAGAATGGTCTAAATCCAGAGGGTTTGCTTGTTTTTGAAGATATTAGTGATTTTTCCCACATGGCTCCTGCATGGCAAAGAAAGGTCCCATAAGAAAAGCTGGAGCTGACACTGAGCCAAACCCCTGCCACAGACACGCAAGATTTTTGTCATCAAACACCCCCAGATTTTGGAGGGGTCTGGTAGCTCACCTAGGGCATGGACTGAACTTGGGTTTGGTAAACCCAGGACCAGGTCTAAACCTGGCAAGTCAAACCTGGATGGATCTAAACCGTGATCCTCAGAGCAAGAAGCCCTGTCTGGAACAATTTCTGCCACACACAGTTCAGGGAAATCAGGATCATTTCCAATGGAGACATGGGTTGTCCCTGTGGGACCAAAAAGCTGACATCACATCACACCACATCACATCACATCATGAATCTCAGTTTCCCCAGGATGCATCTTTCAGGTTTGCCCCAATGTCACCAGAAACCAGCTCTGGGGACTCAGGTGGATGCTGGTTCTGTGGTGTTCTTCCCAAATCTGGCTCCAGCAGGATGGAGCCCCTTGCAGCTTGCTGGGAGGAGTTGAAATGCCGAGCACGCCTTCCCGACGTTCATCCTGATTTTCAGAAATTGCATTAAATCAGTATTGCTGCAAATTGCCCTCTTTTTTCAGCTCCAGCTTGATGTAAAAAGGAAAACAAATGGAGTTTTAAAATGCAGCTAATCAAGGAGTTAAAGAGAGGTTAATCCTAATGGATTAATCAACTCGCAGGAGGATGGGAAGGAGGCTGGGGTGAGAAGGAGCAGAGAAGCAGCCAAGCCTGGTTCCTCCTCCCAGGGGTGATGGAAAGGTTCAGGGAGAGTGTGGAGACAGTGGTGATATTCCTTCTTCCACCTGGCTGCATCCAGCATGGGGACCACAGAGGAATAATGTGTCCTGGACTTGGGTATATCTTCCCTGAGAAAACAGAGCCCTCAGTGTCATCATCCCTTGGGGAAAAGGGTGATGAGTGTTTGACATCACCACCCTCACCTACAGAAACCAAGAGGCGATAAACCCCAGGATGTGGGGAGGCCCTGACTGGTGTTAACCTCCCTGCAGAACTCTGGATGGGATTGGGAAAGGGGTTTTGAGAAGAGCAGAGCCGTCCCAAGGCTTTCACCCATTGCCTGCACCCCCCAGGGCTGCCCTGACCCCCCTGCAGCGTCCAGCCCATGGCTCCTGCCACCAAATCCAAACATCCTCCTGCCCAAACCATCAGCATCTGCCTCCCAGCACAGCCAGGCATCCTCCATGGGACAAAGCCTCTTTCTTGGCAGCTAATTGAGCTTAGGCATAAGAAGGGCTTGAACATCATTAGTGACAGTGAAAGCAGGGAGGTTTAAAGAAGGTTACTAATGATATACACGCTGTATACAACAGCACAATCACCCCAAAAATATTAGCTCCATTAACTCTCATTATCAGGGCCTGGAGCTCATCATTTAAGCTTAATGAAAACAATACATATCTCCAGGACTGGCAGGAGTGCTCATCCCTGGGAGGGAGGTGGCAGCCAGGGAAGGCTCGAGCTGTCCTTCACTGCTGCACTGCTGGCCTGCTGGCTCTGGGCACTGAGCTGAGCCCCCTTCCAGGGGCTTTCAGCAGCAATTCACTCTCTTCAGCACCAACCTTTTGCTTTGGCAGCTCGAAGACTTTCTGGTCAATGACTACAGAATGGCTTGGATGGGAAAGGACCTTGAAGACCATGTCACTCCACGGGCAGGAACACCTTCAACCAGGCTACTCAGAGCCTCATCCAGCCCGACCCTGGCAGGGCACTCATCCCACTGCCTCCACCCACACCCCCCTCTTCTCCCTTGTTTTGAGCAGCTCTTTGGAGACCGGAGGAGAAATGATTTGGAGCCAAGGCGGCTGCGATGATCTCACTGCTAATTATGCAGAGAAGTCATTTTGCTGTGGCTGCGGTGATGAAGTGATATGAGAGGAGCAAAACCCCACAGCCACTTTGTGCATTGCAAATTAAACAGAAATAAAACCCAAAGTGAGCAAACCCAACGCCTCGACCTCTGTGAGCCACTGTGGGTGCTGTGCTACCCCCAAACCCACTGCAATTAGGGACAGGCAGCTCAGGCTGGGACACAATTCAAAATGCCCTCAGCTCCACTTTCCTCTTTGCCCATGGCTGTTTTCCACCCTGGTCCCAGCAGCGGGATCATTGCTGCAGCAGGACTCACCATCAGTTTAAAGGGGAGCTGAGGATTAGCACCATCTTTATTAAAACCACTCACTCACACCTCATTTTACCTTCCCACTGGAGATTATTTAGCTTGATTTATTCTAATTAGTTGTAATTTATTGTTTTAATGAGCTCTTCTGCAGGCTTTTTGTGCTTCATAACCACCCTCCTTGGCTGCTACAATGCATTTCAAGGTTTTTTAATAAGGAGAGGTTTCCAAGGCTGCCTCGGATAGGGAGGTTTTTGTCGGAGTATGAAACAATCAAAATTAAGCTGAAACCTTCCTCTCTTCCAGGATGGGTTGGCTGGGGAGCATCTGTCTGGGAGCAGGAGGCTGCACCTCAGCACTTCACCCAAATGGCAAGAGAGCCCTTAATTATCAGCAGTTAATGCAACTGGGTTTAAAGATTGACAAAAGAAAACCAATAGGAGAAAACTCTCCTTCATCCAGCTGCAGCTCTGGAGCAGGGAATTTGGGCCTGGAAGGTGCTGCTGTAATTCCCAGAGGCAGATGTAATTCCATAGATAGGTCAGGGATGCTCATCCAGGCTCATCCACACTGCCCACCCAAGGGGGTCTGTGCTGCTGGGGGGGGTCACAGGGCCTCAGAGCCCACCCAGTCCCTTCCCAGGGTGGACACAGGCAGAAGCATCCAGAACACGATGCCATAACTAGTATTGCTTTACCCACAGAGATCTCTCCTCCCCTACCCTCTGCTGGCATGGGTGAAGCTGCAGGAACTTCTTGATCTGCTCCCAGGGGTGGCTGAGCCATTTCATGGCTTTCCAGCCTTTAATTTGGAAGGGAGAGAAAGGCCCTCTGGTCATCCAGGTGGGTTATTTCTGTGACATTTCTTGCATTAGAAATAAGTCCTAAGTTTTTGTTTCTCTGTCCCCATAGTTGTCACGTGGCGAAGTGTTCCTTTTGGAGACATCCAAAATAAAGCAGATGAGATTTGCTTTTCAAGTAGAGACAAAAACTTCATGAGAACCTCCCAAAGAGAAACTTGAAAACCCCCAAATGGCTTCAGCTATAGCAGAAAAACACCTGGGTGGTTACAGGATATTTTCTCAGGGAAAAGGGACTGGCTTGTACTGAAGCAGCAAAGATTTGTGTGAGAAATAGTGAGAAACCCTCAGGGAGCCAGAGATGCTCCAGAGGGCTCTGGGAAGCCAGAACACCTAGCAGTGTTACACCAAATCCCTGTGCAGACCCAGAGAGAGTCACTGCAGGAACGGGAACAGCTGCCAAGGAGAGCCTGGAGAGCTGCACATTTCCTGGGGGGGCCAGGAAAGCTATGCAGTCCCAGGCATTGAGGAGGAGGGTGCCAGAGGAATCAGGCTGATCTCCTGCACATGCAGAAGCTCCCAGAGGGGCTGGAAAGCACAAACTCCCCTGTGAAACAACAAAGGGGTCTCTGCGGGCACCCCAGGACCCCAGAGCATGATCCAACAGAGAGACATCAAGGGCATTCCTGCAGGGCAAGCCAGCAAGGGTGTCCCAATCCATTGGCACACGAGTTAGCAAGAGTGATGCTCCCCAGGGATGGCCACAACTCTGCCCAGCCACCACCTGCTCCTGCCACAGGGGCTGGGCAGTTGGAAAACTCAATGAACCCCATTCTAGGAGAAGAGACCAGGTCTCTGGAGGTGCCTGGTGGATCTGGACAGCTCTGGAGCTTCTTGTGGATTATTTACCCAGCTCCACATGCTGCCAACCAAAATAAATCAATTCTGCTTTTGCTTCCATTTTAGGAAAATAAATCCTCTGGGACAGGCCGGGAGCTGGTGCCCTGCTGGGAGGTGCTCCCCATCCCAGCCTTGGTGGGATGTAAATGGGACTCAGAACCCCTTGGCCCCACTGCCCCATGTCCTTGCCTTGCAGGGGGCAGGGGGTGTGCCACAACTTCCTTGGCAGCTTGGGACAGACAGCAGGACACAGCCAGGAGGTTTACTGAGCCTCCTGCCACGGGGCTGCCTGGAGAGCTCTCCCACGGCTTGGGTGACCTTATCCTTATCTCCTCACGTCCTTTGGCCCCTCAGCAGCCAGCTGGAGCAGTAGGTCCTCCAGGGCCAGTTTCCCATGATGCAGCCCCTTATCTCCTGGTGCTGAGCCCTCCTCATCAGCTCATTCCAGCTCTGTGTTGGCAGCACTGGGAATCACCTGCTTGTGCTGCAGGAGGGTTCACCAAAAATTTTTCCTAAAACAAAAAAAAAGCTTCATGGACCACCCACATTTCTCTCCAGCTGCCCAGGAGAGATTGCTGGGACTCAGAGGTGAGCTTGCAAGCTCATGGTGCTGAGATGCATCAGGAACTGCTGGATTTACACCTCAGCCCAACCCCAGAATCCCTCTCCTGGAACAGGCACATTCCTTTCTCCTCCTCCATCAGTGCCAAATACAAACTGCCCAGCATTCAACTACTTAATCCCACCAGCTCTGTCAGATGTGGTTGTGTATTTGATCAGAACTGGCTTCTTAGAAAGGAAAAAAAATGAAAATCTTCCAAGTACCTGGTCCTGTCTCCTCCCCATCCAGGATGCTCTGTTGGCAGCATCAGTGTTGCTCCAAGAGCAGCATGTGAAAGACCAGATTAGGATGATTCCTCTGTCTCCTTCAGCAGTGAAAATCATTTAGTCTTGGATGATGTGGATATTGGCAAGTCTCCATGCTGCTCCAGGAGAAAAAAGGGAGCAGTGTTCTCCTGGAATGATTGGGACAGGGCTGGCAGAGGGATGCTGCTGTGGTTGGGGTGCCCTGTGCATTGTGAATTGCTGACAAACACAATCCTGCCCTTTCTCCCTTGTGGGAGAGGGGTCCCAAAATGCACAGCCAGGATCTCAGTCCCTCCTGGACTCCCTCAGGCAGCCCCAGGGTCAGACCCACAGGACGCCCACTCCTCCCCTCAGCCACAGCCTGCACCAGGTCTGTCCCTTAGGGCTGGTATGAAGCCAGGAACCACAATGTGTTCTGACACCCCTGATGGGCTGTAATTGCTCCAAACCCAAGGATGTGATGTCACTGCAGAGTGGCCACTACTGCTCTGTTTTATGGGGCTGGAGGCTCCAAACCAACATCTCACACACGAGAAGGGGTGAGCAAACTGCTCCCAGGCCCCACCAGCCCCAGCTCTGCTCACCCTGGAACCCCAGAAATGCACAGATCCCACCTCCTCTCCTCAGACCCAGGGGGAGAGGCTGGTGCAGAAGTGCCCCAGTGTTTCCAAACTGATTTTTGCACTTGCAGAAACACCAGTAGGGATTGCTTGTTTAAAACGTCCCTTGCAGGGATAATCAGATCATACTTGAAAAGAGCCTCCGGATCTCCAGTTACAATTATTTCATTAGGATGTGATACTCCAGACCATCCAAGAGCTTGGGAAGCTGCTGTCTGCACAGGTCCAAGCATGCTGCCCATGGAAGAGGTCCTTAGTGCTAATTGCCAATGCCAACCCCAGCCATTAGGAAATTATTGCTAATGCAGCTTACAACAGCTTTTATAAGACACTATTAAGGAATTCATCAGAAAGCAGAACCAAATAAAGCAAAAAGCTATTAAAGAAAAACAAACCTCAAACTGCAGGATCAGCAGGAACAAGAGCTGGAGTGCAGCAGCCCCAAAGCTGAGCCTGGAGCTCCCTTTGTCCCAGCACTGGCGTTGCACCAGCCTGTGGCCCTCCCCAAATACCCTGGGATGGGAGAGTGGCTCAACTGTGGCTCGTTCCCCCCTGGCAGCTCCCTGTGGAGTCACAGCTGGTCCCCTGCACCTGCAGCCCTGCTTGGGGAACCATCCTGTGCCAGACATGGATGTTGGGGCCAGGGTTCCACTGGGGGACATCCAGCAAGGGTGCTGGGCCTGAGTGTGTCCCCAGGGGACCTTCTATGAAAGGGGAAAAGCTTGAGCTTGGGCCTAGGGATATTTTTTCAAAAGTCTGATAAAAATAACTCTTTGAAGCGGTCAGGAAGAGGAAGGACAATTTGTGCTGGAGAGGTGTCACCCACAGGGCCTGACGGCTCCAAGTGGCACAAGGACACAGGGCTGGAGCTGTGACTCATGACTTTTTGGCATTTCATCCTGGTGTCGGTTTCACATTTCGGGGATTATATTTTATTCATAAAAATTGCTGCGCTCATAGCCATGCCTGGCAGAGCCAGAGTGGCTGAGCTTGGGGCTGGCTGTGCTTTGCACCATCGGGGGGGCCCAGATCTGCAACAACTGCTGGAAGTTAAATATAATCTGCAAAACTGGGTGAGAGTGCCCAGGTTCCCCTGCATAACCTGGAATGTGGGTGCCTTCGTGGCACGTGGGTGCTGGGCCAGGGTTTACAGCACATGGTGGGTGTTGTTGGTAACTGCATCCCAAATGAGCCAGAGTGGAACACATGAGGCTGTATTTTTAACTCTGAGGTCCTGGTAACATGGAAAACTGGGTGCCTGGCCCAGGTGCTGCACAGATCAATGGAAAATTTCCTACCACCCATCCACAGCTCAGCTTTGCTAACCCCAGGCACTGCAGTGGGTTAGCAAACGGTGCTTTGCCCTCAGGAATGGTTTCAAGGCTATGCCCAGAACTCAGCAGAAACCATTTGCCGTTCCACTGGGAAGTGCTTCCCTGTGGAGCTGCACGTGGGGAGCTGGCATGGTGAGATGGAAATGGTGATGGGGCAAACGCAACTTTCCCAACTCACAGCCTGGTTTAGCATCCCCAAGCAGGAGGAACATTTTCAACCCTCTGAGGGGCTAAGGATGGGATGAGCCCATGATCCTTGCCAGGCCCAATGCCTCCCCAGCACAGTGTCAGTTGGGACTTGGAATTCCCCCATCAGTGCAGGCAGCCCCACACGTCTCTCTTGCCCTTGCCTTCATGGGGATGATCTGTGCCAAGCAGGGAGGTGGCACATGGTGACATTCCCCTCCTCCCCACCACCCTCTCGCAGCCCTATGCCCACCCCACCGGCTCAGCTGAGACAAGCAGAGGCTAAGAACATCAACTGGGTTTTATTCCTCAGGTCTGACAAGTAAAAGCACAAATTCTCTTTGGAAATAAGGAAAAAAAAAAACCAAACCACCACCAAAACCCCAAACCAACATTCAAAGCACGCAGACTGTTTCTCAGGATGGGGGTCACACCATCAAGCTCTGTGGCTGGACGCGTGTCCTTCGCAGAGATGTAGTTCAAAAAAAAAACAACTCATGGAGGAGGAAAAGACACAGAGCTATGAGTTTCCATGTCAATTTTAAACAAAAAAAAAAGGCCCTTTTTTGCTATTTTTATAAATATCCCGTCCGAGAGACTCGTGCTGCTCAATAAGGATAAGGAAAAGCATCCATAAGCAGAAAGCATCCTTTCTGCTTGGCCCCGTGGGCACAAAATCTCTACCGGCACCTCAGAGCGCTAGAAGCCCTCAGGGACGGTGGCCTGGCACCCGGTGTGTGCCCCGGCTCTGCGCTGGGGTGGCGGGTGCTGCCATCCCTGCGAGCGGCACCCGTCACCCTTGCCGGAGGCTGTCAGGACGCCGCGCAGCAGGGCACCGGGGAGCGGGGGAAGGGGACAAGGGACAGGGGTGCCGGGCCGCGGGAGGGCCGCGGGTGGCTGTTCAGGTGCAGGCGGCCTCCTGGCTCTCCACGGGGATCTCGCTGCCGCTGCCGCCCTCGCCGTACTGCTGATAGGGGGGGATCTGGGGCGCCTCGATGATCAGCAGCCCCTCCGGGGACAAGGAGGCGAAGACCGTGATGGGATCCACCTCGTAGGGCAGCCTGCGGGGGGGCAGGGAACACGGCATGGGTTAGGATTGGGTTAGGCTGCTGCATCCCCGCTGCATCCCAACCCTTGGACCGCCAGCACGCAGGGAACCCGCGGTGCCCAGGCAGCAGCGCCGGCGCCCCGGCAAAGCCTCTCTTATTACTGGAGCGCCTGGGAATGTGCGGGGGATATTCAGAGCGCGCTCCTGGCCGGACTGGCCCCCGCGGGAGCTCTGTTTAATCTCCCCGGCAGATGTGTTTGACGGGATGTCAGCGGCGCTTGTGCGGCGCGGAGCAGGAGCAAATCCCGGCCGTGCCGCACCCACGTCAGCCGCGAGCCTTGCCCCTAAAAGGAGCCCGAGAGCCCAGCAGCAGCGAGCGCGGGGCTCGCCCCAGCTTTCCCGTGGGAGTTCGGGATGCACAGGGCTCCTTCAGGGCGGAAAAGCAAAGCTGAGCTGCTGCCAGCCGTGGAAACCCTTCCCATGCCCTGGGCTTTGATGCTTTTCCCTGTTAGCCGTGCGAGCCCCGCGGGTGGGATCTGCCCCCCACGTCGGTCGGGGCTCGCCGGCCTTTGGGCTCTCCTTTGCGGTTGTTGTTGCCAAAGTGAGCTATGGGTGAGTCAACGCGATAGCGATCTCACTGACATCATGGAGATGCGGGGATAGCAGGAATGTGCTCCAGGGCTGGCGGAGGTGCCAGCCCGCCGTGCCCTGCTGCTCCCCGGGGGACACCTCCTCCCTGCGCCCCTCCTGCTCCCCCCGCGCCGCGGGCGCGCAGGAGATGGACAGAGCGCCTCAAAAAAGGCCTCCTCCTCCTTTCCTTCCCTTGGGAAATCACTCTGTGTCCTGGCCCAGCCAGGCACGTGCTGCAGAAGGGCAGATTTTGGGGTGGAAACAGTCCCTGCGTGTGTGAGCTGGGGCACGGGGACTGGGAAAGCTCAGCCAGGCCAACCGGTACCTACTGGATTTTCTTGG
Organism: Hylia prasina; assembly: GCA_013397195.1. Classification (NCBI taxonomy): domain Eukaryota; kingdom Metazoa; phylum Chordata; class Aves; order Passeriformes; family Sylviidae; genus Hylia; species Hylia prasina. Next base: position 294,716 of record VYXD01004372.1, on the reverse strand, counting down.
TGAAGTTCTTGGAGACGATCCCTCCTTCCACCTGCTGCTCCTCGTGTTTGCCTGCAGGGAAGGCCAACACCCCACATCAGCACCTTACCAGGAGATTATTTTTTCCCTAACAAACAACAACAACAACTAAACCCAACAGGAAAGTTTTCCGAGCAGCTGTTTCCCCGCCCCAGTGCAAACTCTTCCTCTCGGGAGGGCTCAGGAAGCCTCTCCATGTGAGGAAGGAGATGCTAGACACAGCACAGCCACATTTCCAGTGGAAAATGGGGGTCTCACAGGCTGCCAAGAGCTGGGGCGTAAGAAAATAAACGAATAATAAAACCTTTGTAGGTGGCAGCATCCCCCTTGGCCTCACCTCCCCAGATGGGTTCCTTTCCACATCTCTGTCAGGCTGGGGGTCCCTGTACCTGGAGCATCAGCCAGAGGCTGCCATGACCCCCCTGGGCTGTGGGTTTCCCCCTGTGCTGCAGTGAGCTCCAAATAAACACCTGGAGCTGTGTTAGGTGGCAGCCCCCAGTCCTCCCTGGTGATCCCAGCCTGGAGGACCCAGGGACAATAGGGAATGTCAGTGCCAGGCTGATGGGACACTGAGGGCAGTCGTGGACCCCACACCCCCTGTTCCCTCCATTAATTGGCATTTCAGGGACGTGTTTCTGGCTGACTCAGAGCCGGGCTGGGCTGGGGGCTGTGAGCAGCTGCTCCTTTCTTCCCAGCTCTCCCTTGGCCCCTTTAAAGGGAATCTCCCTCCGTGCCGACCTCACCCTGGCTATAATTAACCGAGCAGAACTGGGGCCCCTCTTGGCTGCTCGCTGCAGGGTGCTGCCAGCCAGGGCGGAATGCAGGGAGATTTACCCCAAAGGACACGTGTCCTTTCTTCTTCTGGCAGCAAACCACCATGGCTTGTGAGCCACATCCCCCCGTGACACCCAGACTGCCTCTGGAGATGCCCCAAAGCCCTGCTGCAGCCCTCCCCTGCTCCCAAGCACGGGGCTGCTGCCACCACCTTAAAATAAAGGCGATTTTGGCATTTTGCAGCAATTCCTTGAGCTGGCAGTGCCACCTCCCCGGTGCCTTGGCTCTCACCTGACACCTCAACGTAGCCATCCTTGGTTTTGACCGTCAGCTCCTCGGGTTTGAAGCTGTGCACGTTGACACACACCTTCCAGGGCTCGCGGGGGAAGGGCGCGGGGCTGCGGCTCTCGGGGTACCCCCCGAAGTGGGTGCCGTAGGCGGGGGCCATGGGGGGCGTGCGGCCGAGGCCGGCACGCAGGGGGCCCGGCCAGGTGGTGGTGAGTCGAGGCCGAGCCCAGTCGGGCCAGTCCGCCGTCAGATCCCCGGGGAAGGGCGACAAGCCGAAGTCGTCGTCCAGCAGGCGCGAGGTCAGGCCGGGCTCCCGGAAAGGGTCGCGGAGGCTGCGCCTGCCGGGATAATGGCAGGAGAAGGGCATCTGGCTGTCGGCCATGGCTTCCTTCGGAGGGGTCTGAGCGTGTCTCCGGGGCTCTCCAGTCGAGCCTCAGCCTCTGTGTGGCTGCTCCTGGCTGCAAACTTCCCCCGGGAACCTGTCCCGGAGGAGACGCATCCACCCCGGGTGGACGTGGGAGCGCGGGAACGGTCCCTCCTTCCCGGCACCAGGTGAAGGACGATGAGAAAATCAATTCAGGCTGAATCACCGGGAGCTGGAGGAGCGCAGGAAGGACGGAGGGAGTTCTCTGGCCGCGAGAAAACGCTTCCTGTCTGGCTGCGATCCCAGGACTGGGGAGGGGAAAATAAAACTTCTTGTCAGGAGAGAGAAAAAAAAAATAAAACCAAATATCTTGAGATGAAAAAGCTTCTCTCTCACTTGTCACTCTCTAGCACTTTATATGCAACTTTCCCTGCTGCTCCTGGGGGAGAGCTGCAATAAATGCCTGAGCCTGGAGCCCAGAAACTTCTCTAACCTTCCAGCCGTTGGGCGAGTACTATTTATACGGATTTCAGAGGAGGGGGGTGTGTGTTTTGCAAGTCCTGCCCTGTCAGCCGAGTATTTTGGAGAGGATGAAACAGCCGTGGAGAATTTGGGCAGTGGCAGCTGACCTCTCCTGCTGGCCTGAGGATCCTGGCTGCCACCGGGCCAAGGCGCTTCAGCAGCTGTCCCAGCCGCTGCCGCCCCCTCCTGCTGCTCTGCCCGCCCAAAATAGC